>LPNX011145441.1:120920-248784 GCA_001517045.1 Pseudotsuga menziesii | reverse complement strand
TAGGATAGTTTGGAAACAATATGAAAGGTAATACTCAAGTAGATTCTTAATAATACATTGATAAATTTGAAAAAGGTAAAGGGTTTCTCTATCAATATATAATCTTTCTATACGGTTGCAATTTCTAAAGATTCATTTAACTGAGAAAGTCGGTTGTGAACATTATAACTTTATGCTCTTTAGAAAGTAGGTACATTCTGGTTCTCTAATTGATAGGGACATGGACTCTGTTTTATAACTCATACGATGTCTAGACTTGCCTTTTGAGGACTTTATAAATGGAGAGGCCCTTCTGTTTTGGAAATTAGTTTAATTGACGTGTTTCTGCATTTTATCTAATCACACAATGTGTATATTGTATTTGCAGCCTCATCTTGTCCTTGGCTTGATATCTCAAATTATCAAGGTACGTTCTGATGAGATTTAGTTCTAATAGTGCATGGTAAGAGCTGCAATCTGACATGATTCATTTCAATCATAATACTTATATAGTCATGTCAAAAATCCAATCTATTGTGCTGAAAATCTACTTTCAAGCATGGCAGTCTTAAATTCTGCCAATTACCATTCCTTGCTTGTCCCACTTGTTACATTTTCAAAGATAAGTTTAAACAGCATATGCTTCTTCACTTGCAGATTCAACTTCTAGCAGACCTAAGTTGAAGAAAACACCAGCACTTGGAAGTCCATCAACATGTTGTGAATGCTGACTAGCGTCGGAGAAGATATTAAAGAGACATGTATACTGATTATTATGAGGAGAAATAATAACAATGCTTCTTTTTATGGCATTTGCTGCACCTCTAATAATTTAAGTAGCCATAGCTTAATTTGTAGCAGAGAAATCAGAAAGCACAATATAGCTATGAATCATATTGAAAAAAAATGCAGTCATGTGTTGTATCTAGGGAAGGAAGAATTTGAGGAGTGCTGAATGATTACACTTTATATAGGGAGAAATAATTGTGTCAGGACTATGGTTGTGTTGATTCCATGGCAGAGAAAGTAGAAGCAATATTATACTTACTCTAATACTGTGTCTGCACTTTGATATTTATTCTTTGCTTTTTGTTAATCAACGGGAGGTTTGCAGTTCATTTGGGCTTTCTGTACTTCTTTCTCCACCTTCCTCCTGCGTTAGACCTAGGGCACTGGAGGTGTCTGCAATGGCCTCAGATTGGGTTGATTTCTTTAGAGGAATGAAGAAGCCAGTGGTAGCAATTGTCATCTTCCTCTCATTTATTGAGAAACATGAGCTGGAATGGGAAATTCCATACTCCATAGCAAGGGTTTCCTTCAACTCTATGTTATTGGCTTAGTTCTTTTATTTGTGCCATGGATACTAGGAATCAATGGGATAGATTTATAGTGGCACAACTGGAAGATGCAGCAGACCTTGATAATGGTATGATGGCACAACTTTTTCCTCTGTTGATGCTAGCTTGTTCCTTTTATGTTGTCAAGACTGGAAATTCCAAGTTGCAGGAGGTAGTTTTTCAATGATAGAGCTCATATGTCTTCAGAAACGTGTAAGATGCTTTTGCTTTGATGCATGTGCTTGGATACTTCTTTAATTGTGTTAGGGATACTTTTCCCTTTCGTCATTTTTTTTCTTCGGCTTTCATCACTTATTATGATAAAGTATACCAAAGGTTGGATCCTCTGAAATAACTGCAGAAGTTTAACATTACTTGAAATGGGAACTTTGTTGTTTTTTCCATTAGGAGCAGCATCAATGATGATGCCAAACATTTGAAATCTGTTTGCATTAAATATTGTGGATTGATTTGGAAATTGATGGCCTTAAATAATTGGCATGAATTATAGAAGTCATATCAAGTGTCAGGTCCTCTGTGGAATGATAAATGATTTGAATAAATTAGAAATCTTGCAGTGGAAACTCATGGTTTGAATGGGGTGAATTATCTATTTTGAATGGCCCTTTCAGATAGGAGATTGAAGGTATTGTAATAGTTTCAGTTTTGTGGAAAGGCTGTACATGCTGCTTATTTATATTTAAAAGGTATTGAATTGAAATGGTTAGCTTACATTTGTTGTCTAGATATGAGATTTCACTTGCAGTCAGAGATCACGAGAGATTTACAAATATATATGCATGCATGATTATATTAACAATTCCAGAAAAACACAGACATGAAGAAACCTTTCTGCATAGGGTATTCCATCAAACCTTTTCTTTGGCTCACTTTAATGTTACACTTTTTTTCCTCGCTTACCCGCTAACAACTACCTTAACGGCGTATTATTGCACCTTCCTTGGGGCAATTGCTAGTCTTATTTATTTTTTTTAAAACTAAATTATGATAATTCTTATGATAATTTAAAAAAAAATACGCTTCCTTGAAATACGGCTTCTATATAATTAGACCGTTAACAAGAAAAGCTATTTGAATTCAAATATACGGCAAGATAGACATAAAGTATGTTCTTACAGAGACAAATAGTACTCATTGGAACACAGACTGCCATATTTTTGATAAAATCAAATATAGGTATTTATAGAATAAATCTCTTTTACTTCTCAATCCCTCTGCCTAGGTCGGCCACAAAATGGATCGAACATTGAAACTTGATTTCTATGGAAACTGAAACTGAATCAAACCCTGAAACTGGATCTCGCTGGACGGTTGCATCTAGACCCTAGTTCAAGAGTTTTAACATTGGATCCGAGACTGAAGATATACCATTCATGCAAAGAGTGATTCAGAATTTGACCCAGAGCCCAAGAGCTGGAACAAAGTTGAGAGATGGAGCCGAAACTGTTTCTGTATAGTTTAACTCTGCATCGGGCAAACGGCGTGGTCTGTGCAACTTATGGGAACTTTTGGGCGGAAAAAACTCAGGAAATCGTCGTAGTCAGAGGCAAAGTGTTGGACTTCTTACGGCAGGATGATAATGGAAAGACTTAGAACTTTCTTTCTGTCGAAGTGTTCGAAGCCATCCGTTCTCTGGTGCAATTCAGGCTAATGGGGTCGCAGAAGGATTACATTGTGGCCGGTTCTGATTCCGGACGGATTCTCATACTCGAATACAACGAAGAGGAAAACATGTTCAAGAAGGTTCATCAGGAGACATTCGGCATGTCGGGATACAGGTAGGGAACAACCTTTTTGTATTTTGGAAGGATAGCAATAATATATGTTTATGATAGGAAATTTATGTTTGATTTTATTATTGCAGGAGAATGGTGCCAGAGCAGTATTTTGTAGTGGATCCCAAGGGCCGAGCCGTGATGATTGGGGCTTGCGAGAAGCATAAACTTGTTTATCTTCTCCACCGAGATAATGTTGCCTTACTCACCATTTCATCTCTGTTGGAAGCCCACAAGTTTCACACAATAGTGTATTCAATAGTCGCGGTTGATTGTTGTTTTGATAACCCTGTTTTTGCTGCAATAGAGCTTGATTCCACTGGGCAAGAAGCGAATAAAGCACAAAGGGTATTTTATGAAGCCAGGTGAATGTGCAAGAGGAGAGTGTACACTTTGTTTACTGTGAGAAAATCTGAGAGGTTTATTCTTTGATCTAGCTGAAGATGACCTTCCAGAGGTGGAGAGAAGAGTGCAACCCTACAAGCAGTTTGGTAATCTTCATCGAAAAACCCTTCCTGAGTTGCTTATATCTTTGATGTTCAAGGTATGCTCTTAGTTCCTTATTTTTTTATTTGCGGTGCTAAATGCTTGTTAATGATAACATCCAGGATTTTAATCGTTCCATCTATATTTCAATTAATGGTATTTTAGAATCATGGTCTCTTTTACTTAAACACCCTTTTTCCTATTGTTAGTGTTAGTGTTGCTCATAGTAGGTCCAAGGATCGATTCACTGTTATCTAATTTTTCTGTAACTAGACAACAAAAGGTGTAGTCTCAAGGGATGGGAATGGGGATGATAACTTTTGGCTGTTCTGTTTGCCTACAGCCATGTAGGCTTAATGGATGAAGCATGGCAATATTTTAATTCCATGATTAAAAATCACCATATTACTTCCAAGAGCAGAGCAATAGCCTGTCTGGTTGACCTTCTTTAACATGCTGGGTGTCTAGATGATGTGCATATATCAAAGATAAAGTGGCATTTGAACACAATGCATCAATTTTTGGGGCTTTGCTGGGAGCCTACATTGTTGATGGCAATGTCAAGCTAGGACAATTAGCTGTTGAACACCTGTTTGATAACATATATTTCATTCAAGTCTCAAGAGAATGATTTAATGGGGTGGATCACTTGTCCTCATTAAGTCCATCCTTGAAGCCACATTTGTATATTGGCACGTAATGGCCCACATTCCAAAAAGTTTACTGGAGAAAATAAGAAAGTGTTGCTTTAACTTCCTTTGGAGAGTTAGTAATGAGTACAAAGCCTCAAATTTGGAAAAATAGCTGGTCATTGCTTCTCCCAAATCCCTAAGAAAATGGAGGGTAAAAAATATACATATGTTTGTCTAGTCGTTAAGGCAGCTATTGATGAAAGAGAGCATGTAGAGGCTGAGAGTCATAACTTAAAATTATGTTGCTTTTGACTCTCTCATGGATTGGATTAGGAAAGAGAGAAATGATATATATAATGTATTTCTTTAGACTCTCTCATTGACTGGATTAGGAAAGAGAGAAATAGTATATGGAATGCATCCAACCAGTGGAAAGAAATAAATTTGGCCTTTCCAGTCATTGTTCCTTACTTGGCTTGGAAGGGGGGTGGTTGCACACAAGTGAGAGCCAAAGCTAATGTTGTCATTGGTTGTGGGAGAGGTATGCTTATTCCAAAAAAATTGATGGCTCATTTACATAATATTGGTAGATGCACCCTCAATCTATTCGACAATACTACAAAAAATTCTTTTTGAAATCAAGGTTGGTTGAAGGTTCAAGATTCAGGTCTAGACAGAGAATGAATTCAATAGTGGAACTCAATCTTGAAAGAATTGAAAAAAATCACACGTTACACTAACCAAATTTCAAGATGAGTTAGTCTAAATGATGAATAGGGCAAGTGGTATGGATACTGAAATTTAGGCTATACTAACCTATAGGGAATCTCCTCCAAATAATGGAAAATGGGAGGATGGGGAGCTTTAGAAAATCAAGGTTTTGATGAAGTAAATTTTCATGTGGTTTGTCTTGAATTCCAAAATGTTGACCTAGGAAATGATGTAGAAAAGAGGAAAGGAGGGCTCTGACATCTGTTCGCATCATGAGGAGAACACTTCCCATCTTTTTCTTTCATGTTCTTATTCTACTTATGTTTGGGTTGAGGTAAGAGGATGGCTGGGAATAAAAAATCCTTGTAATGAAGAGTCTATCGAAGGTTTTTGGAAAGATTGTTGTATTGGGAGGGAGATGAAGCAATAGAGAGATGTTATTTTATCGTCCGTCTAGGGGATTTGGTTAGTAGAGAATGCATAGATTCTTGAGGAAATTTCATTTCTCCTTTCTAGATAATCTCTTAGGAAAATGCTTCACTTCGTTTTTACATAGAGGCTCCAAATATTAAACCCCCTATGGGATTGGAGGATATTCACGTGGATAAGTCATATGACTGGGGATATTTTGATGGGGCTTGCGAAGCACCAAATCAAACTTGTAGTGCTGGCTGTATTTTTTTTCTCTTTGAATCCCACTTCATTCAAATCAAGGCTTATTTAGGTAGGGGTACAAACAATGTGGGTGTGCTAAAAGCATTATACTTACTATTAATTGGATGAATTATCAACTTTAGGCTTATGGAGTCTCTCTTCTGACTATTAATTTGATGATTTATCATTTGCACATACATGACATTTCATTGGTTTCTCTTGTAACACACCCACACATTACATAAACTCTAATACCAATCTTGTCACACACCCCTTGCATGACCATGCCCTAAAACAAATTGTAACGCAACTTGACATTATGAGGATCGGGTAAATTACACACCTTTGGGCAAGGTAACAAATGCCCATACTAATTCTTATTATTATTTAACTTTAAATAAACTAGAGAACACCATCATTTCATCATCCAGATTGTGGAAGCATGATTAATTATTTTTTACTTTACATTAAAGACTTATAAATAGGTTTAATTAATTAAACCCAATGTGATTTTTTTGTTGTTGGTTCAGTGCCATGTTACTTGTTGGGCGAACCTTTGGTCTGAGAAACCACGATCCAGGGGCATCTAAGCTGTCAAAATCACTCGGGGATCGCTCCCGGCCTGGCCGCACCAACCCTTAGCATGGTTGGATTTAAATGTCGCCTTCCAGGAACAGCGGGTTTTGATCTCGGGCCGCCAAGCAAACGAAGCCTTTCTCGACCGTTTGCTCTACCGGAATTTGACTTAAACCCTACGTGATTAACCACGTCCTACAAAACCATTCTGATGTTTTGATGTCGGAGGTCGGAGTAATAATCGAGCAAATTAAAAATAGCGTTTTGACCTTGGGACTTGGGTTTCCCGACGTTGAACATTGACATGATATTGAAACTCATTTCCAATTGTCATGCCAATTACGACGTTGGCACCTCGACATCGGTACTTCGACACCGACTTAAAGGAAAAACACTCACAATGATATTTCGATCTTGATGTTGGCACCTCAACACTTTGGCACATCGACAACTTAATTGTTATTTAATAACAAAATTTGCCGAGATTTCCATTTCGACCTTGGACATCGACATTGGTACTTCGACATTGAAAACTCGACAACTACTCTTCCGATCAAAGGTTAAGGACTTAGTCATTTTAAGAAAATGACTAAGGCATTGATTTAGTCTGGAACTTACAAGTTTTATGCGCCAACTGAACATTGAAATTTGGTCAAAATAGGTATATCTACAAGCCATAGTTACTCATTTTATTGTTTCCAACGTTTAGAAACTGTAACAATCCTTTCTCACACAAGAATTTCTTTTCTTTAAGGGGATGAATCTAAGTGGCTTTAAGCCATTTTAACACGTAACAATTTTTAGAACCAACCTGATCATCAAGGTTTAACTACGTGATTTCAACTATCCCATTTAAGCATTCACAAACAATAAGGATCATAAAATCAGAGAACATGTTAAAAGTTAATATTCAAACCATAGCTCTCTAAAGTGATCCTAGTTTAAATTTAAACACAAGGAAAACTATGGAAGTTTATAACCATCAAGTTTACAAAAGAAGGCTTAAGGTAACCTTAGTCAACATTCAGGAAGGCTTAAGGTTGACTATAAGAACTGGCAACCTATGGCATGCTTAAGCCATTAAACCAAAATGGCATTGTCTATAACGCCCAACAACTCCCAAACAAAGTATTTGACTTAACAATTGTCCCAAACACCTTTCAAATAGAACAACATTCATATTGTTTCATAAAACATCTATCAATTCAGGAAAACATATAATTATGAAATTTCCTTCCTAGTTTAACTATTTACCTCTATGCAACGATACTTTTGTAAACACTCAAGAATTCAATAGAATTATTGCAATTTCATCAAGCACATTCCATTCATGGAAAATTAAATAGGAAACTATAAACTTGATTCCAATCATGAATTAACATTGAAGAATAGCAACATATTTATCAACAATTGAACTTATTTGATAACAATTGATTTGGGAAATTCACTGTGTGAGGTACATTCCACTCAACCGTAGGCAATTTTGCTCTTAAATCTCTCAACAAAATGCCAACCTGAGCTTAAAACCTATGCATGCACCAGTAAAGTTTCTCACCCAATTCCTCTATACTTATAGCTAACACTTGGTAATCCAGAAAATTGGTCTACATCCAATTCCATGCCAAACAGTGCATTTCACCTTCTTAACTTTCTTCTGTCAGCATAACAACAAGACACATCATTGTTCCCTATGCTCAGTATTCCACCAAGTTAGTTTCCTACGCTATTTGTCATTTCACTGAATTGACGAGAGACAAACATCGACAGAATTTCTTTCCAATATGGTTCACAGGCTTAGAGTTTGTTTCAGTTTTTACTCCTATATCGACCAAAAATTTTCCGCCATTTTTGATCAGACTCTCATGGCCATCCGCTATTTCTTCCCTCTCCTAGACCAAACGAATATAAATCTCTTTCCCCACATGGTCTCTCCCACGAGCCACGTTCCTATCTTAATTAACAACTAATGATTCCCCTTAATCATACTTAATCCCCAACTTAACATAAAACAAGTTTAAGTTAATAAAAAATGTATTAGGCTCAAATCATGACATAAGGTGATTTTAGGGCCTTAAGTGTTTATCATGGTTTCCCACTAAGACACTTCTATTCCCCCTTTCAACCTTTGATGAATACATGGGTTCCCGATCTATGTAGCGTACCGCCTCATGACAATCAGTTATGGATCTTTAATATTAATAATTGCAAAATACAATATGTTTAGCTTTTTAGGCATTTATAGATAATAACTACAATTGGACCCAATATGATTAGGGGTTTCAAGTCAGTAGTGTTACATTCCCCTCCCCCTTAAATTCTACACCGTCCTCGCTGTTTCATTGTCCAAAACACATGAACAAAATTTTTAAACTTAGTTACATACTTCAAAATAGATGGGGATACTCTTCCCGCATCCTGGCTTCTAGTTCCCAAGTCGCTTCTTCAGAACCATAATGGGTCCATTGGACTTTTACCTATCCTATGGCCCTCTTTTCATGTGTCTTGATCCTTTTGTCTAATAAGTAGGCTTGCTTTTCTTAGATTTCCCCTCTTAGTTCCACCTATATTATTTCTGCCATTAAACTGTAGAGTTCCATCTTCAACTAATGCATAATTGGCAAAATTTGTCTGCATGTTGCATGATTGCAATGCTGCTACAACCTGTAAATTGTGATCATCTACTTTTAGTGTTTCTTGTAACTTGATTTTCAAATCACACTTCCACTTGATGGCTGAAAGTTGCATATTTTGACTTCTTCTACTGAGTGCATCATCCACATTGTTCTCCTTGCATTTTATGTATTTGATTTCAAAATTGAATTCACTCATAAATTCAATCCATTTGTCCTGTCTGGCATTGGCTACTCAAGGAAATAGTTTAGACTGTGATGATCAATCTTTAACTCAAAACTATTTACCATGAGATAATGTTTCCACATTTGGAGTGCATGAACTACGACAACTAACTCCAAGTCATGGATAGCATAGTTATTTTCATGTTATTTCAACTTTCGTGATTCATAACTAATTACATGCTCATCTTGCATCACAACTCCATCGAGTCCCTCAAAGGCTGCATCGGTACATACCACATATTCTTTGTCAGTATCCAAAATTTTTAATATTGGAGCACATGTGAGTAATTCCTTTAAGAGTTTGAAGCAATCTTCACACTTCTAATTCCACTCAAATTTCACACCCTTCTTCTGTAAGGATGTGATTGTATTTGCAATCCGGAATAAAGATTCTATAAACCTTGTATAATATCCGGCCAATCCCATAAATGATCTAACCTTTGACATATTTCTAGGAGCAGGCCATTCTTGTATAGCCTTTATTTTAGCAGGGTTCACTACTACACCCTACTCAGAGATAATCTGATCCAAATTCAACGGTTGTTATTGATAGAATGAGCATTTGCTAAACTTGGTATAAAGTTGATTTTCCCTCAAGATTTGCAAAGTAATCCACATATGCTCTTCATGCTTTTCTTTAGATTTGGAATATACCAAAACATCATTCCATGCAGAAACACTATAATGAATTTATCCAAGTATTCCCTGAACACTCCATTCATCAAACACATGAATGTAGTTGGGGCATTTGTCAGTCCGAAGGGCAAGACTGTATACTCATAATGCTCATACCTGTTTCTAAAAGTTGTTTTCTCGATGTCCTCATCTTTGATGCGCACCTAGTGATACCCAAATCTCAAATCAATCTTGGAAAATACTTTTGCTTCTCTCAATTGATCAAATAAATCATTGATTCTTGGCAATGGATATCCATTCTTGATCGTGGCCTTATTCAGTTGTCTATAATCCATAAACAACTTCAGTGTGTTGTCTTTTTACTTTACAAATAGAGCAGGTGCTCCCCAAGGTGAAACACTAGCACAAATGTAAGTCTTCTTTAGCAATTCTTCCAATTGCATTTGCAACTCTTCACCTGTGGGGTTCTCAATATGCAAGGAGCTTTTGTTGCAGGCACAACTCTAGGTAAGGCGAAGGTGGAGAAGAGGGGAAAAAGAGGTAAGGCGGAGGTGGAGAAAAGGGGAAAAAGAGGGCCGCTAGGGCAAGTAGGAGGGACGCTAGGGTTTAGGGGGAAGACAAAAGGAGGGAGAGGGTTTGGAAAGGCTAGGGAAGTGAGGGTCGAGGACTTTAAGGACAATCCCTAAGACAACATGAGGGTTGACCTAGGGTTTTATGCAACTCTAAATGTGCTAAACTAGCCTAACACTAACCCTAAGACTAGGTTTTGGAGAGGGTTTTGGGACTAAGAAGGGAAACCTTAGCAAAACCCTACCCTAGCCTATGGGCTTCTAAGTAGTGACTAACCTTCCTCTAGAGAAGACTAACCTAGGTTTTACGATTAGCCTTAAAGCCCTAAGGTTCTAGCCTAGAAGAACTCCTAGAAGGATGTACTTCTACACTAAGGTGACTAAGGATTGACAAAGAACCTAGCCAAGACAAATGCAACCCTAATGGCTACCATTTAGTCCATCAACAAAATCATTCATTAATAAAAGTCATGGATACCTCCTTGTGCGTGTGTTTCACCAACAAATCACAAAATCACCTTTGCAAGAGTATTGAACCAAAGAAAACTTCAAGAATTCATCACCTAAACCCAGAAAACATCTTCCTCAAGAGGAGGCGTCTCACTTCAAAGAGCCCTAGTTGGGTAGAATAAGTGCATAGTGTTTTATCCCACTTGTCTTGTTTTAAAATGAAGTGAGAAAAGGCTTATAAATAGCCTCTCACACTCACTTTACAAAAATATCTAGGTTAACATGCCTTCAAATGTCAATTCAAAATTATAACATAAAATAATATAAAATATAGACGTATGCTACTTGGGGTATTTTTCCCCTAGGTGCAAAAAACTGCTAAAACGAGCGAATCACTCTGAACGAAAGGCTGGAGTGATATGGAGGGAGGGCGTCATGTCCCATCTAACCTCGAAATGTTGTAAAATCCCTCAACGCCCCCCTCAAAGCAGCATGTACGGCTTGGGAGGAAGGAGACGTCCTCTAAGGAAGAAGACCAGGGAGAGAAGGCGTCAATGTGTTATAAGGCCAGGAAGGTGTCCTGGATGGCTGTGAAGGGAGACCAAGGTGTTGTAGCTGAAGCAAAGGCCACCAAAGCAAGCAAACAAGGTGTGGGGTCATGTGACCTAGTGATCAACCCCTAGGTGCCTCGGACACCAAGCTCGGGGTTAAAAACCCCAACAAAGGGTAGTCAGTAATGCCATTAAGCCATAGTACTCCTAAAAGAAGGACCAAAGGGCCCAACAATGACCACCACTGCTGAATGACACCCCTCTTGGTAAAAAAATGGCCTCTCCCCTTGGGGCACATTTGAAGGTGTGTTGGGTACAGGTGTAGCGTAACACATACAAGGAAATATTATGCGACCAAAACGGCTCAAGTGTTGCCACTCTTTGAATAAACAAAACATTTTCGAGAGGCTATGTGTTGAAACCTTGCTCTGATACCAATTTGTAATACACCCTCATGTTACATAAACTTTGATACCAATCCTATCATGCACCCCTTGTGTGACCTGCCCTAAAACAAATCGTAACGTAATCCGATGTTACGAGGATCAGGTAAATTATACACCTTTGTCAAGGTAACACATGCCCATGCTAATTTTTTTATTTAACTTCAAATAAACTGGAGAACGTTGTCATTTCATTCTCTAGATTGCGGAAGCTTGATTAATTATTTGTTAATTTACATTAAAGAGTTATAAACAAGATTAATTAATTAAACCTGATGTGATTAGTCGTGTCCAACAAAACCATTTTGACGTTTCGACGTCAGACGTCGGACATCGAAGTAATAATTGAGCAAATAAAATATCATTCTGACGTCAATGTTTTGACCTCGAAACTTGGGTTTCTTGATGTTGGGCATCGACATGAAATTGAAACTCATTTCCAATTGTCATGTCGATTTCGACGTCAATACCTCAACATTAGTACTTTGACACCTACTTAAAAGAAAAACATTCACAATGATATTCTGATTTCGATGTCAGCACCTTGGCAGTTTGGCACATCGACAACTAACTTGTTATTTAATAACAAACTTTGTCGAGATTTCCTTTCCGACCTTAGACGTCAATACTGGTAGTTCAACATCAAAAACTTGGCAAATACTCTTTCGATTCAAAGGTTAAGAGGTTGGTCATTTTAAGAAAACGACTAAGGAATTGATTTAGTCTGGAACTTACAAGTTTTTTGCACCAAATCAACATTGGAATTTGGTCAAATTAGACATATCTACAAGCTACAATTACTCAATCTATTGTTTCTAATATTTAGAAAATATAACAATCCTTTCTTACACAATAATTTCTTTTTTTAAGGGAATAAATCTATCTGGCTTTAAGCCATTTTAACACAACACTTTTAAGAACCAACATGACCATCAAGGTTCAACTACATGATTCAACTATCCAATTTAGGCATTCGCAAACACTAACTTTCATAAAATCAGAGAACGTGCTAACAATTAATATCTAAACCATAGCTCTCTAAAACATTCGTAGTTTAAGTTTAAACACAAGGAAAACTATGGAAGTTTATAGCTATCAAGTTTACAAAAGAATGGCATTCACTAGCCTATAACCTTAGTTAGCATTCAAGAAGGCTTAAGGTTTTCTGCGCCTTTAGTTAGTCTATAAGAACTGGCAACCCATGTCGTGCTTCAGCCATTAAGCCAAAATGGCATTGTCTATAGCACCCAACAACTTCCAAACAAAGCGTTTGACTTAACAATTGTCCCAAACACGTTTCAAACATAACAACATTCATATTGTCTTATAAAACATCTATCAATTCATGAAAACACATACTTATGATATCTTTCTTAGTTTAACTATTTACCTCTCTGCAACTATAATTTTGTAAACACTCAAGAATTCAACATAGTTATTGTAATTTCATTAAGCACATTCCATACATTGAAAATTAAATAGGAAACTATAAACTTGATTCCAATCATGCATTAACATTGAAGAATAGCAACATATTTACCAGCAACTGAACTTATCTGATAACAATTGATTTGGGCAACTGATTGTGTGAGACACACTTCACCCAACCGTCGACAATTTTGCTCATAAATCACTTAGCAAAATGCCACCCCTAGGTTGAGACCCTTGCATTCACCAGTCAAGTTTCTCACCCAATTTCTCAATACTTGTAACTAACACTTGGCAATCAGGAAAATTGGTCTACATCCAATTCCATGTCAAATAGTGCATTTCACCGTCCTAGCTTCCTTCTGTCAGCACAATAGTGAGACATGCCATTTTTCCCTGTGCTCAGAATTCCACTAAGTTAGTTTCCTACAACATTTGTAATTTCACTGGATTGACAAGAGATAAACATGGACAAAACTACGACATAATTTCTCTCTAATATGTCTCACAGGTTCAGATTTATGTTTCAGTTTCTATTCCACCGACTAGAAATTTTCCCCATTTTTCGCTTAGACTCTCATGGACGTCCGCTGGTTCTTCCCTCTCTTGGACCAAACGAACAACTCCTCGAAATCCATTTTCCTTGCATGATAAATCTCTTTTTCCACGTGGAACCTCCCATGAGCCACATTTCTATCTTAATTAACAACTAATCATTCTCCTTAATCACACTTAATCCCCAACTCAATATAAAACAAGTTTAAGTTAATAAAAAAGGTATTAGCCTCAAATCTTGACACAAGGTGATTTTAGGGTCTTGAGGATTTAATAAGGTCATAGCATGGTTCCTCGCTAAGCCTCTTCTAATCCCCTTTTCAACCTCTAATTAATACATGGGTCCTCTATCTCTGTAGTGTACTGTCTCAGCACAACTGGTTGTGGATTTTTAATATTAATAATTGCAAAATTCAATATGTGTAGCCTTTCACACATTTATAGTAGTTACATTTGGACCCAATCTGACTAGGGGTTTCAAGCCAAGGGTGTTACATCTCTCATGGGTCATTTAAACATGATATCTAGGAAGGTCCATAAGATTTATTTCAAACATATTTACAGAGAATTAAATCTGACAACATATGCCCTTTCAAAGTATGGGTTTCTTATTCAATAAGATGTTATTGGTTTAATTAGAGGACTCTATAGAGGATTTTTAGCAATGTTCCCCCAAGTTTTCGGGACGCGGGAGCGGGGAAACGCACATTGGGGACGTGTGGAGACCACCCCCAAATTTTAGCGAAATTCGAGGGGGGGGGGATGTCCAAGTCTTAATAAAAAATAATATTATAAATTATTAAATCCCAGCGATAAAAGTTCAATGATTCATCCCATGTAAACTACTAAAAGGGAGGGGGACGTCTGGGAGCCCCCTAGATTCAGGAGGGGGCGGGGGGTGGGCATTTGAGAGCCCCCCTTCACTGGAGCGCGCTGCAGAACAAGGGACGCGCCCCCTTGTGTGTTTTCGAGAGTTTCCTGATTTTGGGGACGTTGAGAAACGTTTCCCTAGGAGCCCCCGAGCCCCTGGGGCGCAGGGAGCAAGGGGGGCGAGTCCCCGTGTAACACTGATTTTTAGTTATGTTTATCACTATAGACTCATTTATGGATGATTGAAAAAAGTATTTTTTTGGAGTGACGTGAAACATTATTAATGATGTCAATGCTTAAGGCCTAAATAATGTCTCGACTTTGGTCAAGAGTCTAAGTAGATAATATATGTTTTTAATAGGATAGAGTGTAAGTCAATTTATTTTGAATTGTGCTACAAGCACTTGAAGAATTTATTTTGAATTATGTTCAGGATACAAAATTTCTTTTTTCCTTTGAAAACAAATCTTTGTATACGACTTCTTATTATTATTGATAATACATCATTATGGATACATTATTCACTAATAAATATATTGTTTTATATATATATCTATAGTTATATATATAACTATAGATATATATATATATAAAACTATATACATATATATATATATAGTTATAGTGAATAATATATACATATATACATACACACATATATATATAGTTTAGTGAATAATATATCCATAATGGTGTATTATCAATAATAATAAGAACAAAATTCACAAGGTGAAAATGTTCTTGTGTGTTTTTTCTCCTCGGAAAAATTCGTAATTTTATTTCAACAAAGAACAAAATTACACTCGCATATGTATATAAGGCAAAAAATACCCCATACATTGTCAATAGAAAACAAACAATTTTGTTTCATCAAAGTCAAAGCTTTCTACAGTTTTGCACATCCAAAGTATCATATCTAAACATAGCAACAATTTAATGTTGAAAAGTTACCTAGGAAGTGTTTGTCCACCTAGAGTTGCCTTGGGGTGGACAATGAACTTAAATGTGACTCCTAGTCATTTTGTGCATTTAATGAGGTGACATGCACTTTATATTTTTAAAGTGACTTTATTAAAAGTTAATTGGGTATTTTCCTAAGTTCACATTTAAAAAGTTAAGTGAGTGATCAAAAAGAAAAAATGGTTGCTCAACTTTATTAAATGACATAAGTGCACTAAATGTCATTTAATTATTTTTTAATGGAGCATTTAATGTCAACCTTTGATCTAATCTAATCTTGACCATTAGATTGACAGGGGAAGTTACCATGAACAAAAAGGTTAGGGCAAGGCAAAAGTTCATTCATTGTGTTCATCTTCAGGAGAGATTTTTGAAGAGAGAGAGAGAAGAAATGTGAGGGTTTTGGAGAGAATTCGGAACCAGGAGAGAGAAAGTAAAACCCAACACTGAAATCAAGAAGCATGCACAGAAATCAAGGACATGCACTGAAATCGAGGAGTTGCACAAATTTCGAGGAAGGCACATGTTTCAAGAATCTGTACAACAGTACAGCCCTAGCATGCTTTCTGAGGGATCAGTCTGCACAGATTTTCGAGGTATGATTTGTCTGCATTTAATGCACACGTACAACATTCAATGTATCCATACAATACGGTTTTGGCACGAATTTCAAGGAGCAGGTACATGAAATTAATGTTGTCTGTACAACAGGTTTGAGGCACGTTTTTCGAGGAGTAAAATTTAGAACAATAAGAATTAGCACGAATTTCGAGGCAACAGTTGGCACGATTTTCAAGGAGAAAAGTTCAGTAGTGAGAGTTCAAATTTCGAGACTGAAAATTGATAATTACTGCTGATTTCAATTTTTGTAATTTTTACTTAAGAAAAAATAAAATCTATCTCAATCAGAAAACAAGTTTTCCCTTGGGGGTTTTATCCTGGGTCATTGGTAAAAATTAAGTGTCTAATTTTCATGTGTGTAAATGTCTGAAATTTTCTGAGTTTTGCATTTCCAGTTTGAAAAGAAATTTTTTGAATTTGTTTAAAATTGAGAAAAAGTTTTCACATGTGTTTCATTCTGGATAATTTGTGAAAAATTATGCGTTGAAAGGGTTGGGCATTAAACTATGCAGAGAAGCCTAAAGGCTTGAAACCGGGTTGGGAAAACTTTCAAAAGCTTTCATTTAACCATATAAATAGGTTGCTGTAATCATATAGCAAAAAAAAGAAAATAAACTGAAACTGCCCTTTGAACCCCATTCAAACATGGAGATCCTGTTCATCATGGAACAGACGATGATAAAATGTTCCTGTGTTATTACTAATAGTATATGGTTAACAACATATGGTGTGCAATATTTATTTTGTTGTTTTCTTGCTTGGCCTTCATTTCATTTGGTTCAACATAGGAAACATGAATTTTTCTACCTTTTGTACAGAATGGTGTCATCACTGTAGATTAGATAGATCAAATTACCCACACGATGGTGCAATAATTGTGGGTTAAATAGGTCGTTAGATTTCTAACACCACAATTAAGTGACTATGGATATGAAAACCTTTTTTCATTTTATTTGTTTCTCCTAAAATTTTTGGAGTAGACGAGGATCACCAAAAGAAACACATTCACAAGGTACACAACAATTTACCTTGGGAAACCCTAAAGGGAAAAACATAATTTTTTTCCTTAATATAGATTACCAGAATGCAATGACCAAAGAACAAGGTCTCATAGAGAGAGAGACCAAACCCCAAGCATAAAAGCCAAAATACCAACGACACTAGTCCTCCTCCTTTGTTCCTCCTTCTTTCTCTCTCTTGTGCAATACAAGTGAGTGAGTGTGTATAAATGAGGGAGGGCGCTTCCCTATTTATACTAATCTTCCCAACTGACATTTACCCTAACTGGGTTGACCTGTCTAACTTATAGGGCCGACCTACTTAGGAAATCTCACAATAATGATTATATTATTCTTTTATGGGTGTTATTGACCCGACTGACAACGAAAGGTTTACCTCATGACATTTACATGACCTTTTACATCAGTGACATCTCCCGAAGGAGGAATAATAATCATGTAAAGTACAAGTAGAATATATTCTTTGAAGTTACATAATTTCAACACTCCCCCTTAACAAGAAGGGTATTCTACTGACAACAACAACAAGTGGTGTGGCTCTACACAATATCATCAGAAGGAGAGAGGAGGCATCATCAACATCATCGAAAGGAGAGAGGAGGCATCATCAACATCATCTTTTGGAACATTCTCTGGTACATCTATAGATCATCAAAAGTTTTGAACAACATCATCATATCCAGCACAAAGCTTGAGTATCATCATCTGCAGCATGGAACTGGGGCATCATCAACAACATGGAGCTGGAGCATCACCTGCAACATGGAGCTGGAGCATCATCATCATCTCTATTGGAACATCATCATATGCAGCATGCAACTGGAGCATCATCATCATTTGCTGGAACATCATCATATCCAACATGGAGCTGGAGCATCATCATAATCAACATCAACATCGAACTGTTGGAACATCATCATCATCATCTTCAGTACAGAGCTGAAGAATCAACAACTTCAGTATAAAAATTGATACATCACTAATAATGACAACACGAGGTTGGCTCATCAACATAAAGTTGAAATAACAACAACGACAACACGAGGTTGGCTCATCAGCATAAAGTTGGAATAACAAGAAGACAACACGAGGCTGGCTCATCAACATAAAGCTGGAATGACAACAACTTGTGACAGGCATAACAACATCATCATCAATAGCTCAAGGCTAGAGTAATATCATCTATGGCGGGTGTAACAACAACGAACATGATCCTTCATTTCTGAATTACAGGATCATGGACAACACATTAGTGGTACTCAGACGATCCTTCCTTTCGGAATTACGGGATCAAGTCTTTGCGGAGCTACCAATACTGATCACAACTAACACATACATACACAAGATGATCTTTCCTTTCGAAGTTATGGGATCAAGTCCACCGCTAACATCTTGGACGATCCTTCCTTTCGGAATTACAGGATCAAGTCCACCACTAATATCCTGGATGATCCTTCCTTTTGGAATTACAGGATCGAGTCCACTCACATCAACATTTAAGACGATCCTTCCTTTCAAAATTACGGGATCAAGTCCATCAAGATCAACATTTAAGATGATCCTTCGTTTCATAATTACGAGATCAAGTCCACTCACATCAACATTTAAGATGATCCTTCCTTTTGGAATTACGGGATCAAGTCCATCAAGACCAACATTTAAGACGATCATTCCTTTCAGAATTATGGGATCAAGTCCACTCACATCAACATTTAAGACGATCCTTCCTTTCAGAATTACGGGATAAAGTCTAAGGATTATTAGTCCCAACATCTTGGACGATCCTCCTTTTGAGGGAAGTCCTTTCTTGAAAGTGTTCAAACTTCACACTAGACAGAGGATTAGTCAACACATCTGCAGCTTGCTCATCTGTGCTCACATATTGGAGCTTTATAGCTCCCTTATGCACCATGTCATCACTGTAGAAGTACCGGAATTATGGGATCAAGTATAAGGATGATCAATCCCAACTGAGCTACCTGTTGTGATTAGGATACCATAGTATCAATACTACTCCCGCTTTCGAGGGAAGTCCCTACTTGGAAGTGTCAAACTTCACACTAGACGGAGGTCTTAGTCAACACATCTGCAACTTGCTCATCTGTGCTCACATATTGAAGCTTTATAGCTCCCTTATGCACCATGTCATGAATGTAGAAGTACTAGATTTCTATGTAATTCATCTTATTATGGAAGACAGGGTTCTCTGTCATCTTCATGCAACTTTGGTTATCACATAGAATCATAGTAGCATCCATCTTCAGATCGAATAGATCTGACAATAACTTTCGAAGCCATATGGCTTCACAATTGGCGGAACAAGCTACAATATATTTTGCTTCTGCAGTGCTGAGAGCAACACTGGACTGCTTCCTGCTTAGCCATGAGATCATGGCTGACCCTAGACTGAAAAATCCTCCCAAAGTGCTCTTTCTATCTGAGACTCTTCCTGCCCAATCTGAATCTATATAATCGTATGCCCAATCTGAATCTGTATAACCGTACAGTCTAAAGTCATGATCTCTAGTATAAGTGAGACCATAGTCTACCATACCTTTCAAGTACCTCATCACATGCTTTGCAGCGACTAGGTGAACATGTCTTGGCTCAACCAGATACTGACTCAAGGTGTTCACAACAAAGCATATATCTGGTTGGGTATTCGTCAGATACATCAATCAACCAATGATATGACTGTATAATGTCAAATCCACTAATTTTGACGAAACATCAACTGACAACTTCAAGTGTGTATCGATGGATGTGGCCATGGCTTTACATTTCAACATGTCAAACCTTTTCAGGATTTTCACCGCATACTTCCCTTGGTTAAGGAAGATTCCTTCTGGGATTTGCTATACATCAAGACCTAGAAAATAATGCATCAAGCCAAGGTCTTTCATCTCAAATTTTGTAGCGAGCTTCTTCTTACACTCTGAGATTTGCTTCTCATTACCTTTCAGGAATAAATCATCCACATACAACAACAAGTTCATTTTCCATAACCTTGAAGTAAAGGTTAGGATCAGTCTTACTTTTGGTAAAGCCCAAGCTTGTCAGAAAACTATCGATTCTTCCATACCAAGCTCTTGGAGCTTGTTTCAATCCATACAGAGCCTTCTTCAGTTTACAGACATGTGTCCTTCTGCGTTGGACTTCAAAACCTTGTGGTTGTTTTTTGTACACTTCTTCTTAAGTAACATCATTTAGGAAGGTTGTTTTCACATCCATCTGGTGTAACTTCCATTTGTCTTTGCCGCTAGTGCCATGATGGTTCTGATAGAATTGTACCTGGCTACAGGAGCAAATGTCTCTTAATAATTGATTCCTTCGTTTTGAAAGAATCCACGGGCCACAAATCTGGCTTTGTATTTCTTAATACTTTTATTGGCTGTATGTTTTATTTATCCATTTTGAAGACACCACACTTTTACCTTATGCTTTGGGAACTACTTCCCACACATCATTCTTTATTATGGATTGGTATTCTTCTGTCATGTCTTCTACCCATTCTTTGTTTTGAACAACTACTTCAAAACAAGTAGGTTCTTTGTCTACAAGATCACACATCAAAGCCACATAATTAGGAAAGGACTTTTGGCTTCTTGCTTTGCCTTGTGGAGCCTTCTGGAGCACCATACCTTTCTGCTTCTTGAATAATTTCACGAACCCAGCTGGCTTTCTCTTGTGGGAGATATACATGTGGGGAGGTTCTTGAGGCTCCAATATATCATGTTCTTTCGGAATCTCATCATTAGGAGAAGGTTCAACTTCTTTCATTGGTTCTGCAGCTTTGGGAGCTACTACTTCTTCATATGTTTCTTCAAGTTGGCACTTTCTCGATTTCTTGAGAGCTGTATCTTCATCAAAGGTTACATCCTTTACATATTCCTTCATGATCAATCTTTAGGTTTGGTAGACCTATACCTACCTTGCTCACATGTGGTAGGGCTTTGTAGTTTATGTGAGCAGGCCTTCTATACCATAGTTCACATGGACTTGTAGTATCATGAATCAAGGCTGCTTATGAGTGACCTTTCAGTTTATACATGCTATCTTCTTCTGTCTTAATGAAAAATACATCTTCTAGAGAACATATTCTTCAACTTCTTCTTTTGCTAACTTCCTGGGAGGTTTTTCTTCTTCTTCGGCTAAGTGAGCATGATGTCTTTTGTTATTCTTCCTCTTATATTCTTCTTTCTTTGTTGGACAATTTTTGGCAATGTGTCTAATCTTATTGCAATGGTAACACTGATAATGTCATATCCCCGCATTTTTGAAGACCAAAGTGTTGACCTTGCCTAAACAATTTGGTGTTCTAAGTGACATTAATTACTCTAGCCTAGGGAATTTTGTTAAAACACTATCTATGAGGCTTATACTTGGTTTAATTTTTATTATTTATTTAATTAATGTGCAAATATTGTGGAAATAAGCTTTCCATGTCAGGAGGGCGCACTGGGGCAAGCCAATTTGCCAAGGAGAAAAAATTAAAAACTGTATGACAAAAGCAATCAGACAGGAAAAAGGGAAAGTGCCAAAAGCCACAGAAAAGCAGTCACAAAAAAAAGAGGCAACAATTGATCAAAGGAGGGCGCAGTTTCCATTTTGGAGACTAATTTACAAAGCAGAAGGCAGAAAAGTTGTCATAATGAAAAGCAAACAACATTAGACGAAGGAGGGTGCAGTTTCCATTTGGAAAGCCAGTTACAAAAGCAGGCAGTGCATAAAAGCTGTCATAGGCAAAAGCAGGGAAGTTTGGGCCTAGCAATGACGCAGTTTCTAAATTAAATGAAGGATGATGACAGGGAAACATCTATATTGCCTCATACGTGCTAATTTCTCAAGGAGGGCGCACCATGTGGCTTGGGTTAGGGTTTATATGTGGATGAATTGCTCTCACAGGTCACCTATTACCCATACCTGCTAAACAAGTCACCTAAGGATCTATTTAAAGAGAATTCAAGCTCCATTTACTAGTTTGCTTAATGTATGTTTTGGTTATTGATTGAAGCCTAAGCTTCAACACTGAGTGGTGAGCCTCAGTCTCTTGGATGTTGTGCCCCAAGTCCCTTGTTCCCCTTCTCCCCTCTTCTTCCCATTTTCATTGCAGGTTTTACTGAAGCTAAGGAGCAACTTTCATCTCTTCATGGAGTGTTGTTGCAGGTTTTGAAGCTATTTCCCTTCCAGTGCAACACATTACAATGATTGGGACACTCTCCCATTTGAATTTTAGAGCTGCCTCTAATATTTATTCTTGTAGAGATTGATGATCTGAAGTGAGGAGGAGTGATTGATGTCTCTCTGCCATTAATTGAGGTTATTATCAGCCCATAATATCAGTCTCATAACAATACTATAGTTTCTGTAAAGTTCTAATAGTTTGCCTTACAAATTCCACCATAACTTCTAGTTTTCTAGCTTTGTGATGAAGTCTGAATGAATGAGTGAAGATCTGAAACTACTGTGAACTTGAATTCAGTCATTAATGCTCTATAATTATGTATTCTTAACTCTCTGCAATTATTATAGAGTTTCAAATTAATCTGATCTACTTTTGAGAAGCATTTCGACACCCTAGCTAGAAATGCTTGTAAAAATTACTAGTTTTACAATTTTGTTAATTCTGGGAGTTCTGTCCACCCAAATGAAATTCCGTCAGATGCTACATGTTGTTATCTGACCCCACTATCTATTCAAACCCCTAAACCGACATTTCGTTGGAGCTGTACCTGATTTGAAAATCCATCTCTGCGCAGGGCCTCTCCGGGCCAAAACTGCCAATTTGACCCATATTTTCCCAAACAACCCCAAACCTTACCAGAACTGTTCATGACTGTCCTAAACCTTATTGGCTGCATTTTGACTGTCTGATAACATCTCTGTACATTTCTCCGAGCCTCTGGTTGAAAGGATTTGAAAGAGTTTTCCTAGTTTCACGGTTGGGTGACCCAGAAGCGTGGTAGTAAGTTTCAACATTGTTGACTCTGAAACCTAAATGGTCCTTGATTTAAATGTGTTAGGGAAGATGAGGCACCTGAGTGGGCCCAATGGTTAAGAGCTTGTGTTATCTCCGAGGAGGTCACAGGTTCAAAACCGGCGGGGGGTAGGGATGCCTATTTAGCCCGTTGTGACAAAGCTCGAAGGGTAGGCGACCCCTGCGATAGAGGTTCACATCCGGTTAATACCTTCGTTGGACTTCGGGACGTCTCGGCCCCTGCTGAGTCACAAGTTTCTGGTATATCTGGCTTGCGGGTTGTTGGATATAGCCTTGGGAGGTTGCTGTTCCCATGGTTAAAAAAAAAAAATGTGTTAGGGAAGATGCTTTCTTTGTCCTGAAATTTCCCTTGATTGCTTCCATCGTCCGCTGCCCTGTGTATTCTTTTCTTAGCAAAAATACCTCTATTTGCCTAGCTTAAGTTTGACTGATTGAGTGCACAAGTTCGGTTCAGAAATTTGAATTTAATTTGCAACAAGATTAGTGTTTTGATCTGTACATCATATCTCATAACATTACAGTGGTTTCAGAGCACTTTCCTCCACCCCTGTGGAAAGTACTCTCTGAAGAGAAGATATATTTAGCCATGTCATACTCTGATGAGCAGTATGAAGAGTATTGCAGGAAGTATGAAGAAGAGTTCTTTGATGTTGATGGTGGTCTACCAAGACTTGAAGGTGATGAAGTCTATTGTCCATCAGATGGAGAAGAGATCAGATCTGATTCTCTCATTATTAAGAAAGACTTGGCAAAGATGAAAGAAGCATGTGAAAACATGCATGCTGCTACCAGGAGTATATAGCTCTGGTTAAGAAAATTTGTGCAGGCATTACTTTCAAGGAATATATTTATTTCCAATATGGATTCTGGCCCAAGGATGTGGATGAGCATTCTTTCAAGAGCAACAAATCATCCATAGAGGAACCAAGTTGTTGCAACTATGTGAGTAAGGAAGAAGAAAGAGAAGTCAAAAGGGAAGATGCAACAAAGCCATCTGTTGGTCCAAGCATTATGAGATTGTTTGGGTGTTATTCTAGCAGATCTTCCAAAAGTGGTGACATGAATACCATTCTAGGGAGTGAAGTTTCATCAGCTTGCTTGGAGAAGCAAGAGCCACTGACAAACCATCCTTCAAAGGAGAAGATCATAAACCTTATAGAGGAAGAAACATGTGCTTCTAATGGAAGTATTGACGAGGAAAAAGAAGAAGGGATTGTTGGTCCAAATCATCTGGATGGGAATGATGAAGAGGAGGGTGAGGCCCCAAATCCATTCTCAATCATGGAAAAGGGACATGATTCACTTAGTTCTTCAAGTGATCAAGGAAAAGAAAAGAGTCCTAAGGTGGAGTGCAAGTCACACAAGGTGGCTACATGGGAGAAGAAAGTGGAGAGGAAGGCACTTCTAGATTCTTTGCGGGTGATCTCCAGATCACTGCCCAAGATGTGAGCTCATGTATGGGTGAAGAGACTTCTTTTGGATCAGATCCAAAAGAAGATTACAAATCAGAGTTACAGTCACCTCTGGAGCCACATAAGGAAGAAGAAAACAAGACCACATCGCTTGGGTGTGAACCAAAAAATTTGGTGGACGAATAGGCCACCAAAGTATCTGTATAGGAGGAGGAAGAGGTGATGAGCATGTATGATGAAGGTTCTGATTTTTGCAGCAGTCATGTTCACTTACATCCATCTGATCCATGGAAAGATGAAAAGACTCCACTTACATTTGAGGATTGCAAAGTGAAAGACAATTGTGAGGGAGATGAACTCACTTCTAGTTTTTCTTTTGATGATCACAAAACCATTGCAAAGGAGGATGATGTTGTCAATGTTGATGAGGGATCTTTTGGATCAGATCCAAAAGTAGAACTGATATCAAATCTGAAGTCATCATCTAAGCTTCCCAATGAAGTGGAAGACAAGCCCCCACCAGCTGGGTGTGAACTAGGAAAATTGAAGGAGAAAAATATGATGCGGAGGGAGGAACACAGTTTAGAATTTTGGACTCTCTTGCAGCATGATGAAGCTGAAATGTCAAGGCATGAGATGCTTTCTAATTTTTGTACAGGTCACATGTCATTCCAACCTTCAGAGATACCCTCCACTTCACACTATGGAAGTGATTTTGCAGAAAATTCAGAAGTTGGCCTGTATGTTGAGAATGAATTTTATGTTGTGGATCCATGCCACAAGAAAAATGTTCTTATATGTTAGCAATTAGAAGAAGGAACCTTGGTGGAGGATCTTTTTTGTGAGCCACATCATTTAATTGGATCACTTAAGGAGGATAGAGAGAAGCTCACTTAAGGAGGATAGAGAGAAGCTTATAGCATCCATGAACAACTTTGTTGGCATCAATGCCTTGGTGGCAAGATGTTGTTGGAAAGCTTATGGTGGAGAGATGTAAGGAGAATCCTTTCTGGAGGAGTGTTTAGCACTGAAAGAAGGCATGGCCAAGCTGAAGGAGAATGATATGAACTTACTCTCTGACAGAGATCATCTCCTCATGGTGGCTGAGATGTACCATAGTGCACTCAAGAAGGAAGAAGAAGAATCAGAGAGGCTCAGTAATGAGTTGGAGATCACCAGTAACTCATTGAGGAGCACACAAAGATCCCTTCAAGAGTCAAAGTCGCAGACCTATCAACTTCAAAGGGAGTTGAAGGTATCACACCTTTCATGTTACATGGAAGGAAATGTTTGGGGTATAATGGAGGAATCTCATGTGGAGGATGGGCATGAGAAAAGTTCAAATCTGCAAGTATTGGTGAAGGAAGATACCATAGAATATACTGATTAGTCACTTGTCTCATTGCAGAAGTACCCTCAGAAGGATATACCATTCATATATGCAAGCAAATACACTTATTTGTCCAAAGATTGGATAAGTGAGTACATTGTGGAAATTGAAGCCCAAGGTTGCACAAGCCTAGCTTGTAAATGTAAAGAATGTCTCTTGAGGCATGCTCTGGAATGAGGACCCCATGAGCTTCCTATGTGGAAAGGAACTTTCACTTTAGAAGATGTGGCTGATTATATCCCATGCAAATTAGAAAACCAAAGTGCTTATCCATGCATTGAATGGGTGGGTAGATGCCTCACTGAAATGGAGACCTTGGGAGGCAAAATTATTCTTTGTTCATGCCATAAAGTTTTGTTCTACCTGACATTGCCTTGACATGGGTGCAGCAACCAAGAAGTATTATACAACCACCTTACATCCCCTATTATCATGCCTCCATGGTTTGGATGTACCCTTACGTGGCAGATTTTGACATTCAAGTCTTGGAAGAAAGACTTCATGATCTACCTTTATGGGTGGAAAAATTCATCATGGGCGAGATGGATGATCACATCCTATATGGATCACCAAGGAAAGGTTTGTATTCATCCATGGATTGGATGGGTAGGTACGTAACAGAGATGGAGACTAAAGGGTGTGCAAGCTTGGCTCACATTGGTAAGAGTTTCCTTTGCATCTGTAGCAGGTTTTTAGATACATATGGCATTGCCATATTCTATGAGGAGCTGATAAGAAATGTATGGCAGCCCTTAAAGGCATTGGGTATTAAAAAATCCAAGGATTGGGTATGCATACATGTGGCAAATTTATCATCTTGCATTCATAGAATGTGGGATGCAACAGTTCATGACAAAAATCAGCTTGCACAGGAAAATGTCCAAATATTGTTGTTACTGATGTTTGGAAAGGGGTAGATGATACCATGGGACCCTGACATTCTTGGGAATGACAGATTTCCAAAAGGGGCAGTAACATTTGGATCATGGCAGTGGAAGCAGTGGGATCTAGGCATTCTACCTAGTTACCTTATCTGGGTAGATAGTTTGGTTGACATAGGAGGTCATTGGAAAAATGACTAGGATCAGAGTGGTGCGACATAAACATGGTGGATAAATTTGAAGCACTCTGAAGTGCTTTTGCTTGAGGACAAGTAGATTTGGGAGGGGAGGATTGTCATATCCTCAAATTTTTGAAGACCAAAGTGTTGACCTTGCCTAAACACTTTGGGGTTAAGTGACATTAATTACTCTAGCCTATGGAATTTTGTCAAAACACTATCTATGACGCTTATACTTAGTTTAATTTTATTATTAATTAATTAATGTGCAAATAATATGTGAAAATAAGCTTTCCATGTCAGGAGGGCATACTGGGGCAAGCCAACTTGCCAAGGAGGAAAAATTAGAAACTGTATGACAAAAGCATTCAGACAGGAAAAAGGGAAAGTGTCAAAAGCCACAAAAAAACAGTCAGAAACAAAAGCGGCAACAATTGATCAAAGTGTTGAAAAGTTACCTAGGAAGTGTTTGTCCACCTAGACTTGCCTTGTGGTGGACAAGGACACTTAAGTTGTGACTCCTAGTCATTGTGCATTTAATGAAGTGAGAAGTACTTTATAATTTTAAAGTGACTTTATTAAAAAGGCTAAGTCATGGTTTTCCTAAGTTCACATTTTAAATAAAGTTAAGTGAGTGATTAAATAGAAAGGGGTTGTTCTTATTTTTTTTAAAATGACATGAGGTGCACTAAATGTCATTTAATTAATATTTAATGGAGCATTTAATGTGAACCCTTCATCTAATCTAATCTTGACCATTAGATTGACAGGGGAAGTTACCATGAACAAAAAAGGCTAGGGCAAGGCATTTCTTCATTCATTGTGATCATTTCCAAAAGAGATTTTTGGAGAGGAAGAAAAGTGAAAATGAGGGTTTGAAGAGATTTTGAACTAGGAGAGAGAAATTGCAGAAATTGAATAAATGTTTGCAGGGCACATTTCCCAAGGCCAAGATAATTTGTAGAAGAGATTTTTGTACAACAGGAGGCCGTACTGTACCCAGGCGTACAACATCACGATTTTTTAGGAATTCTGGGCACGTTTTCGAAGAAATTCTGTATAGCATTTATTGTTGTTTATTGCAGACAGTACAAGCTCAAATTTCGAGGAAGAGGGTAGCCGTACAGTGCATAGAAATTGAGATAATTATTGTGCACAAAAATTGAAAAATTTGCAGACTGTACAACTCGCACGTGTGGGGCCGTACAAAACGTTTTTCGAGGTGTTGTTTTTCTTGATTTTTCAGCAATTCGTACAACAGGTGTTTGTCACACATTTCGAGATGAAATGCTGAGATAAATACAACTGTGTGATTTTTGTAAATTTTGCCTGAAGAATAAAATTATGTCTCTCAGAAACAGGTTTTCCCTTGGGGGTTTTATCTTGGACCATTGGTAAAAAACAACTGTTTTTTTCATGTGTGTTTGGTTGTTTGAAATTTTCTGAGTTTGAAATTTTGGTTGAAAAAGAAAATTTCTGAATTGTTTAATTTTGAAAAAGAACTCCATGTGTTTAAGTTTTTGGTCAAATTTTGTTTAAAAATTTGTGCATATAGGACTTGGGCATTAAATTATGCAGAGAAGTCTAAAGGCTTAAAACCGGGTTGGGGTTCTTTCAAAAACTTTCATAGTATCAGACCACCTTAAAGATTCATAATTTAAACATTAAAAAAACAGGGGTTTGAAGAAAATAAATTCTTGAACATCTTGCTTGAAGTTATAGGTTGTAGCCATGGTGTTTGGTCTTAGAGTGGAAGGCAGGTTAGATGAGGCTACAAATTTTAGCCCATGGAAGGCTAGAATTAGTTTGATACTCGAAGAAAATGAACTATGGGATATAGCTTATAGTACAACAACAAATCCTGTAGTAGTACCTGCTGATGCAACAAATAAGACAACTTTCATGAAGAGGGATGTGAGGGTAAGAAGGGTTATTCTTGATGACATGAAGGATCATGTAATCCCTCACATTTTAGTAAAAGATCATGCATTTCAGATGTGGACAACTTTAACAAATCTTTACCAGAGTTCAAATGGAAATAGGAAGATGGTATTGAGAGAGAAGTTGAAGAGTGTGCACATGGGTAAAGGGGAAGGCATGGCCTCATATCTTACCAAGATCACACAGGTAAGAGATGAGCTTGCAGCTGTAGGTGAGGTGATAGGGAATGCCGAGATGGTGTGTACAACACTAAATGGTATGACTCACCAGTGGACCATGTTTGTGTAGACTATCATTGGTAGGGAGAACATGCCCACATGGGATTGATTGTGGGATGATCTCACACAGGAGGACACACGGGGCAGTTCATCACATCACAGGGATGATCAGGAGAATGTTGCATTAGCAGCAAAGGGCTAGAAGAAGAAGAAGTTCAAGAAGGGTTCCAAGGATGGAGCCAAACAACGTGATGGGGAGAAGAAGGACATGAGCAAACTAAAATGCTTTGCATGTCAAAAGATGAGAAACTATGCTAGACAATGTCCTAACAAGAAGAAGAAGAAACAACAAACAACAACTACAATAGAGATTGATGAGTTTGCTGCTAGATTTGAGAGAGACATTTCTCTCTTTGCAGGTGTTAGTGTTGAGAGAGCATCTTCTATCACTAGTAGGGACTTTCAGGACCACATGGAGCATTCCATGATTGTTAGGCATTCGTTGAGTGCTACCACTACTTCCTCCACTTAGTACATTGATAATGGAGCTTCCAGTCATATGACAGGTGATCGTGATATGTTTTCAGATATGTCAGAGACGGACTTGGAGTTGGAGGTTGTATTGGGAGATGACACAGTGGTGAGTGCAATTGGGCGTGGGACTGTCTCGTTTGACAGGGAGTCCATGCGGCCTATGTATCTGAGGGATGTGTTATATGTCACTGGGCTCAAGAAGAATGTTGTTTCAATTTCCATGATTGAGGACAGAGCCTTCGGTGTATATGTCCTTGATGGGAAAGTTCACATCTTTTCCAAGGCAGCAGGTCCATCTGATTGATGGGTGATTGGAGTCAGATGCGGGAAATTGTACAAGCTTCTCTTCGAGTCACATCATGCACTGTCACACACTCGGAGCAGCAGTGAGTTGTGTGAGTTATGGCACAAGAAGATGGCCCATCTTCACCATCCAGCTTTGAGGATGCTGAGAGATACGACGACAGGTATGCCAGACTTCAGCACAGATTCGAGTGGTGTGTGTAGAGGGTGTGCTTTGGGAAAGTGCACCGAGACTTCTTTTCCAAGCAGTAATTCTAGATCAAAGGAAGTGATTCAGTTGATTCATTCAGATCTGTGTGGTCCCATGTCATCTACCTCTTTGACAGGATACAAGTATTATGTCACATTCATCGATGACTTTTCCAGGAAGACTTGGATCTATTTCCTTAGAAGCAAGTGATCAGAGGAAGTCTTGCTTTGGTTCCAAGAGTTCAAAGCTCTTGTGGAGAACCAGACATGAAAGAAGATCAAGGTACTTCGGTCAGACAATGGGGGTGAGTATACTTCCCATGCATTCGATGAGTATTGTCGGCAGGAGGGGATCAAGAGGCAATTGACAGTTCCTTACACTCCACAACATAATGGAGTGGATGAAAGGAAGAACCGTTCTATAGTGGGTGCAGCTAGAGCCATGCATGATCGAAGTCATCCTTTCTTTCTATGGGCAGAGGCCTGTAGCACTGCTGTTTATGTTCTGAACAGGAGTCCGCATAGTGCATTGGGGTGCAAAAATCCAAAGGAGATGTTTACAGGGAAAGTGCCTCAGATAGGTCACTTTTGTATTTTTGGTTGCCTTACATACTCTCATGTCCCTTATGAGAAGAGGACAAAGTTGGAGGCTACAGGTGAGCGGGGTATCTTTGTTGGTTATGATTAGACATCGAAGGCTTTTCGCATATACCTTCCTACACAGAGGAAAGTTGTGGTGAGAAGGGAGGTGAAGTTTCAGGAGGAGAAAGCCTTCAGGAGGTCTCTAGATTCTGAGATGGAGGATCAACAGATTACTACAATGGTGACAACTTAGAGTTCAGCGAGTCAGAGTACACGGTCACCTTTTTCAGGTGTGACCGGGTCACAAGTTACAGGGGCTCAGTCTATAGGTACTTCTGGTATAGCACATGTTCACATATCACAAGTGACACCTTCTGGTGATTCGGCTAGTGGTACAGGTTCAGGTTCATTAAGGACAAGTTCTCAGGTTGTTGGTACTTCTTCAGGGAGACAGGTGTCTGATGAGGAGTCAGTCGGACCACCCAAGAGGGTGGTCAGAGAGAGTAGGGCACCTGAGAGGTTTTCCAGCTATATGGCACATGTGACTAGCTTGCATGACACCATTCCTGCTACTTATTAGGAGGCTTTCGTACACCAGGTTTGGAGAGATGCCATGATGGAAGAGTACAACTCCATCATGAAAAATGGGGTGCAGGAAGTGGTTTCGAGACCAGAGGGGAAGTCAGTTGTGACTTCCAAGTGGCTTTACAAGATAAAGCATGCCGCGGATGGCAGTATTGAGAAGTTCAAAGCTCGTTTTGTTGCACCTGGGTTCTCACAAGTTGAGGGAGTTGACAATGATGAGACATTTGCACTAGTGGCCAGATTTTCTTCGATCAGAATAGTGATCTTCGGCGTGGCAGAGATGGGTTGGAAGATCCATCAGATGGATGCGAAAACCGCTTTTATCAATGGTTTTCTATAGGAGGAGGTGTATCTGGAGCAACCACAGGGCTTTGAGGTGTGTCAGAGAGATTCTCATGTTTGCAGGTTGAAAAAGGCCTTGTATGGTTTGAAGCAAGCCCCTCGGGCTTGGTGTTCCAGGATCGATTCCTACTTGCTTTCGATGGGTTTCAGAAGAGTGAGGTGGATCCCAACCTATACTACATTGTGGCTGGTGGTGTTCTGCTCATTCTTCTGCTGTATGTTGATGACGTGTTCATTACTGGGGAAGAGCACTTGATTGATGGATCTTGCTTCAGAGTTCGAGATGATAGACCTTAGGCTGATGCACTATTATTTAGGGATGGAGGTTTGGTAGGAGGATGGACATGTTTTCCTGGGGAAGGAAAATATGCTGCAGATGTTTTGAAGAGATTTCAGATGACTGATTGCAGACCTATGTCTACATCCATGATCACCAACTGGGTGAAGCTTCATGCTTCAAAGGGAGAGTTGGTGGACCCTACTCTATATCGTTAGCTTATTGGTTCGTTGATGTATCTAGTCAACACCAGACCAGATATGAGTTTTGCATTGAACACTCTCAGTCAGTTCATGGTGGATCCCAGGAGAGTGCATTGGACTGCTGCAAAACATATATTGAGATATCTTACAGGTACAATTGATTATGGATTGGATTATAGGAGATTTGGTGGAGTGGGATTGGTTGGCTTTACAGATTCAGATTGGGTAGGAGTGTTTCGGACCGAAAGAGCACTTCTAGTTGTTGCTTCAGCTTGGGTTCGACAGTTGTGTCGTGGTCTAGCAGGAAGCAAAAGTACGTGGCATTGAGTTCTGCTGAGGCTGAGTATATGGAAGCCAGTCAGGCCAGTTGTGAGGCTTTGTGGCTTCGCAAGCTGATGGTGGATTTATTTGATCAGGAGTTGAGTCCTACAATTATACATTGTGATAATCAGAGTTGCATCAAGTTCTCTGAAATTCCAGTATTTCATGACAGGTCGAAGCACATAGAGATCATATATAACTTTATCAAGGACTATGTTCATATCGGAGATGTTTAGTTGCAGCATGTTTCAACAGATGATCAGGTGCTTGACATTCTCATGAAGGCTTTGGGTAGAGAGAAGCATGTCTACATCAGAGATTAGTTGGGAGTGGTGAAAAACACTTTCCTCAGTAAGAGGGAGTGTTGAAAAGTTACCTAGGAAGTGTTTGTCCACCTAGACTTGCCTTGGGGTGGACAAGGACACTTAAGTTGTGACTTCTAGTCATTGTGCATTTAATGAAGTGAGAAGTACTTTATAATTTTAAAGTGGCTTTATTAAAAAGGCTAAGTCATGGTTTTCCTAAGTTCACATTTTAAATAAAGTTAAGTGAGTGATTAAATAGAAAGGGGTTGTTCTTATTTTTTTTAAAATGACATGAGGTGCACTAAATGTCATTTAATTAATGTGAACCCTTCATCTAATCTAATCTTGACCATTAGATTGACAGGGGAAGTTACCATGAACAAAAAGGGCTAGGGCAAGGCATTTCTTCATTCATTGTGATCATTTCCAAAAGAGATTTTTGGAGAGAGGAAGAAAAGTGAAAATGAGGGTTTGAAGAAATTTTGAGCTAGGAGAGAGAAATTGCAGAAATTGAATAAAAGTTTGTAGGGCACATTTCCCAAGGCTAAGATAATTTGCAGGCATTAATTGCAGAAGAGATTTTTGTATAGCAGGAGGCCGTATTGTACCCAGGCATACAACAACACAAATTTCAAGGAATTTTGGGCATGTTTTCCAAGAAATTTCGTACAACATTTATTGTTGTTTATTACAGACCGTACATGCTTGAATTTCAAGGAAGAAGGCAACCGTACAATGCACCGAAATCGAGATAATTACCGTGCACAGAAATCGAGAATTTGTAGGCCGTACATCTCGCATGTGTGGGGCTGTACAACATGTTTTTTGAGGTGTTGTTTTTCTTGATTTTTTAGCAATCTGTACAACGGGTGTTTCACATGCATTTCGAGATGAAATGCACAGATAAGTATAGCTGTGTGATTTTTGTAAATTTTGCTCGAAGAATAAAATTATGATATTATCTCTCTCAAAATTAGGTTTTCCCTTGGGTGTTTTATTCTGGACCATTGGAAAAAAACAACTGTCTTTTTCATGTGTGTTGGGTTGTCTGAAATTTTGGTTGGAAAAGAAAATTTCTGAATTGTTTAATTTGAGAAAGAACTTCATGTGTTTCAGTTTTTGGTCAAATTTTGTTTAAAATTTGTGCATAGAGGACTTGGGCATTAAACAATGCAGAGAAGCCTAAGGCTTGAAACCGGGTTGGGGTTCTTTCAAAAACTTTCTCAAAGGAGGGCGCAGTTTTCATTTTGGAGACTGAGTGACAAAAGCAGAAGGCATAGAAGTTGTCATGATGAAAAGCATGCAACATTAGACCTAGTAGGGCGCAATTTCCATTTGGAAGGCCAGTTACAAAAGCAGGCAGTGCAAAAAGGCTGTCATAGGAAAAAGCAGGCAAGTTTGGGTTTAAGGAGGGCGCAGTTTCTAAATAAAATGAACGATGATGACAAGGAAACATCTATCTTGCCTCATACATGCTAATTTCTCAAGGAGGGCGCACCATGTGGCTTGGGTTAGGGTTTCTATGTGGATGACTTGCTCTCACAGGTCACCTATTACCTATACCTGCGAAACAAGTCACCCAGGGATCTATTTAAAGGGAATTCGAGCTCCATTTACTAGTTTGGTTAATGTATGTTTTGGTTATTGATTTAAGCCTAAGCTTCAACATTGAGTGATGAGCCTCAGTCTTCTGGGTGTTGTGCCTCAGTCTTTTGGGTGTTGTGCCCAAGTCCCTTGCTCCCCTTCACCCCTCTTCTTCCCATTTTCATTGTAGGTCTCACTGAAGCTAAGAAGCAACTTTCATCTCTTCATGGAGTGTTGTTGCAGGTTTTGAAGCTATTTCCCTTTCAGTGCAACACATTACAGTGATTTGGACACTCTCCCATTCGAATCTCATAGCTGCCTCCAATATTTCCTTCTTGTCCTGAGAGATTGATGATATGACGTGAGGAGTGATTGATGGCTCTTTGCCATTAATTGAGGTTATTATCAGCCCATAATATCATGCTCATAACAGTACTATAGTTTTTGTAAAGTTCTAATAGTTTTCCTTACAAATTCCACCATAAATTCTAATTTTCTAGCTTTGTAATGAAGTCTGAATGAATGAGCGAAGATCTGAAACTACTGTGAACTTGAATTTAGTCATTAATGCTTTGTAATTATGTATTCTTACCTCTCTGCAATTATTATAGAGTTTCAAATAAATTTGATTTACTTTGAGAAGCATTTCGACACCCTAGGTAGAAATGCATGTAAAAGTTACTAGTTTTACAGTTTTGTTAATTCCGGGAGTTCTGTCCACCCAAATGAAATTTCGTAAGATGCTACATGTTGTTATCAGACCCTACTATCCATCCAAACCCCTAAACTAATGTTTTGTTGGAGTTGTACTTGATTTAAGAAGCCATCTTTGCCTAGAGCTTCTCCGGGCCAAAACTGCCAATTTTGCCCAAATTCTCCCAAACAGCCCCAAACCTTACCGGAACTGTTCTTGACTGTCCTAAACCTTATTGGCTGCAGTTTTACTGTCTGATAACATCTATCTACATTTCCCCAAGCCTCTGGTTGAAAGGATTTGAAGGAGTCTTCCTAGTTTCACGGTTGGGTGACCCAAAAGCGTGGGAGAAAGTTTCAACATAGCCGACTCTGAAACCTAAATGGTCCCTGATTTAAATGTGTTAGGGAAGATCATTTCTTTGTCTTGAAAGTTCCCTTGATTGTTTCCATCATCCGCTGCCCTGCGTATTCATTTCTCAGCAAAAATACCCCTATTTGTCTAGTTTAAATTTGATTGATTGAGTGCACAAGTTTGGTTCATAAATTTTAATTTAATTTGCAACAAGATTAGTGTTATGATCTATACATCAGATCTCAGAACATTACAGATAAGAGGAGAAATCTTTTTGCTTGTAATCTCCTTTTTTATTCTTTTGAAACTTTCAGGAGGATAAGAACCCTTATGAGGTTCCTTCTTCAAATGATGTTTTTTCTTTTCTTCTTCTGGTATGAGTAGCTAGAGCATGGTCATCATCTTTAAGTAGTGCTTCTTGGTTAGCTACTCTAGCTTCCTCTTGAACACATTCATCCCATAGGACATCAAATTTTAGGCTTTCCTTCCTTGCACAGATTGTTTGGATGAAGGGGTCCCATGGTCTAGTAAGACCATTGAGAGCGGTCATTACTATTTCAATTTCATCAATCTTGTCTTCAATTGCTTCTAGTTGTTCTTTGAATTGAGAGACCCTTGTGAACTATTTGTGGATAGATTCACCCTTGCTTATCTTTGTACTTTTCAGTTGGGTTCTCAAGTTCATCTTTCGGTTGATGTTTTTTCCTTCAGATATTCTTGATTGGGCATCAAACATCTCCTTAGGTGTATCCTTGGAGGATACTTGAGGAATCAAGTGATCCTTGATAGAATTTGCTATGATCCTCTTGGCTCTAATCATGTCTTTCTTGTACTTTTCCTTTGCTTCATCTTCTTTAGGCTCAGACACAACTTCCTTGATAAACTTTGCAAGATTATTCTCTTCTAGCATGAGTCCTATTCTATATTTCCAAGCACAAAAGTTTTCTATGCCTTCCAACTTGTGATCAAGCTTAGTGCTTGGAGACATCTTATCTCGGAGATCAAAAAATGACAAATATTGAAATTTACCCAGAAATGAAAATTGTACTCACCATAAGATGCGCTTGACTGAGGTGAGTATGCTGGTACAATCAGTTTATGAAGAATCCAAATTCTAACCCTTGAAACTGGACTTGCAAGATTTTGGACTGCAGTTTCTGGTTCTGTTTCTAATTTTCTGTGTTGATTTTTCTTAAGCAACATCAAGATTTATGACCTTGGAGAATGGAGACACCTGGCTAGTCACCAGGATGTGGAACTAGTCCAGCATTGGGGGAACTCAACCTATAGATGAGTAGCCATTCTTTGAATGGAGACATCTGGTCGGTCACCAAGATGTGGAACCAGTCCAGCACTGGGGGAACTCAGCCTAGAGCTGAGTAACCATTCTTTGGATGGAGACATCTGGTTAGTTACCAGGATGTGGAACCCGTCCAACAATGGGGAACTCAGCCTAGAGCTGAGTGGCCATTCTTTCAATGAAGGCACCTGGTCATCTACTAGGAAAATGAACCAGTTTAGGACTGGTGGACTTAGCCTAGGGCTGAGGACCATTGTCCAAGAGAATGGAGGCGCTTGGTCAGTTACCAAGTTTTTGACATTGAGTCAATTGATGCTTCCTAGGGTTGAGGCACTTGGTCAGTTACCGAGACATCACTATAAGTCCTAGATCGAGTCTTGGCATGTGAGGCACTCCTACCCTTGATCTGTGGGCTTTGTGATCTTCTCTCGGGATTAGCTACCCCTGGTTAAGTCACCTAGTAGCCGATCTTGGTGGCACAAGGAGTTCGAGATAAAAGCATTAGAAATTCTCTATTTATGATGATGTACTTTGAGTGGGTATGAAGGACCTCATGATCACTTGCATTGACCACTGGGCACCTGAACAAGACTAAAAGGTAAAAGTAAAAAATACACAAGGACTCTTGGACCACTAAGAAGTCAAAGTGAAAATACAAAAAGGTCATTAGTACCTTAAAAGAAAAAGTCAAAAGGGTAAAAGAATAAAACCTTATTATTTTTTTATTACTTGAAAGGTCCACATCCAAGTGACTAGAAGGCTATAAAAGGACACTTACACCTCATTTAGATACACACTTCATCATCAACGTTGAGCTGCTCCATAGATGATTTTCGCTGGCTTTGGAAGTGAGAGAAGACCTCTGTTTTGTTTATGCCCTAGCATAGAGGCTTTTCTAGCTAAGGCATCATCACTTCTTCTATGCGATGTAAGCAACTACCCTAAAACAACTAGGGTATCTTTTCTTCCTTTCATGACCAATAAGAGCAGAGCTAGGGCATCACCCTAGGGTTTTTTCCTATTCATGGGCAACTACTCTCTATTCACGGGCAATCTCTTTGGGTAGGTCATTTCTTCAGCAGGGAAGCTAAAGCAAAGGCTTGGGTAGAAGGGAAGACACATAGATTTCCCTAATCCTTCATGTGCAACACTATCTCAGCTCTGAGCAGCCTGTAACAGAAATCTGGCAGCTATTAAAGATTTGGGCAGGCTGCTGCAAACTTTTGGTAGCCACCACAGAGCCTCAGGCAAGCTGTATAGACCTCAGGCAGCAGGGAAGAGTATCTGAGCGACACTAATCAGTTCACAAGCAATGATTTGCAATGACCGGAAAAGTACTTCAGGTTACTGCTTCAGTATGGGATCTGTAATGACCTCTTGGTCCAGCAGGAAATAGGGTTCCATAGCTCAGAGTACAATTGAAGCTAAATATATTGCTGCAAGTGATGCTTGAAAGGAAGTAGTTTGGCTTAGGAAACTACTATCTGATCTGTTCGATGGAAAGCTTGACTCAATAATTATTCATTGCGATAATCAAAGTTGCATTAAGCTTTTAGAGAATCTGGTGTTTCACGATAGATCAAAACACATTGAAATGAAGTATCATTTCATCAGAGACCTAGTACAGATAGGCACTTTGAAGTTGCAGTACATCTGCACAGACGAATCGATTGCAGATATCCTGACCAAGCCTCTGACAACAACAAAGTTCGTGTACTTTCGTGACAAGCTTGGCATGGCAGACAATACCTCTCTCGCTGAGAGGGAGTGTTGATTTTTCCTAAGCAACATTGAGAGCCATTCTCTTAGAGAGTGGAGACACCTGGTCAGTCACCAGGATGTGGAACTAGTCCAGCACTGGGGAACTCAACCTAGAGCTAAGTAGCCATTCTTTGAATGGAGACATCTCGTCAGTCACCAGGATGTGGAACCAGTCCAGCATTGGGGGATCTCAGCCTAGAGCTGAGTAGCCATTCTTTGAATGGAGACATCAGGTTAATTACCAGGATGTGGAACCAGTCTAGTACTGGGGGAACTAAGCTTAGAGCTGAGTGGCCATTCTTCGAATGGAGGCACCTGGTTAGTTACCAGGAAAGTGAACCAGTTTAGGACTGGGAGACCCAGCTTAGGGCCGAGGGCCATTGTCCGAGAGAATGGAGGCACTCGGTCAGTTACCAAGTATTTGGCATCAAGTCAAATCATGCAACCTAGGTCTAAGGCACCTAGTCAGTTACCAAGACATCACTATAAGTCCTAGACCGGGTCTGGGCATGTGAGGCACTCCTATTATCGATCTATGGGCTTTGTGATCTTCTCTCGGGATTAGCTACCCTTGGTTAAGACACCTAGTACCCGATCTTGGTGGCACAAGGAGTTTGAGATAAACGCATTAGTAATTCTCTCTATTTTTGATGATGTACTTTGAGTGGGTATATGAAGGACCCTCATGACCACTTGCATTGACCACAGGGCACCTGAAGAAGACTAAAAGGTAGAAGTAAAAAATACATAAGGACTCTTGGACCACTAAGAAGTCAAAGTGAAAATACAAAAAGGTCTTAGTACCTTAAAAGAAAAAGTCAAAAGGGTAAAAGAATAAAACCCTATTATTTTATTCTTACTTGAAAGGTCCACATCCAAGTGGCTAAAAGGCTATAAAAGAAGGACACTTACACCCCATTTAGATACACACTTCATCATCAACGTAGAGTTGCTCCATAGATGATTTTCGTTGGCTTTGGAAGTGAGAGAAGGCCTCTGTTTTGTTTATGCCCTAGCATAGAGGCTTTTCTAGCTAGGGCATCGTCACTTCTTAAATGTACTGTAAGTGACTACCCTAACACAACTAGGTTATCCCTTCTTCCTTTCACGACCAGCAAGAGCAGAGCTAGGGCATCACCCTAGGGCACTTCCTATTCACGAGAACTACTCTCTATTCACAGGCAACCTCTTCGGGCAGGTCATTTCTCCAGCAGGGAAGCTAAAGCAAAGGCTCAGGTAGAAGGGAAGACACATAGACTGCCTTAATCCTTCACGGGTAACAGTATCTCAGCTCCGGGCAGTAGTATCTCAGCTTCAGGTAGCCTGTAACAGAACTCAGGCAGCTGTAGAAGATCCAGGTAGGCTGCCGCAAACTTTTGGTAGCGACCACAAACCCTCGAGCAAGCTGCACAGACCTCGGGCAACAAGGAAGAGTATCCGAGCGACAATAATTAGTTCACAAGCAACCCAGATTTGATCTCAGGCAGCCTGTTACCATTCACAGGTTGGCATAGGGATCTTGGGCATGCTTTTCCTTTATCCCAGGAACACATTCGGGCCACCACAGAAAGTCCGGGCAGTAGTGAACAATCCATGGGCAGCAATAGAAATAATTTGGGTAACCCAGATGTTGTCCGAGCAGCAGCAGAATACAGTTGGGCAGTGGGGCAACTGAGAGAAAAATCTGAAAGGCCCTAATTTGTATTTTGGGTGAAATTTTTCTTCATGACATTCTTAATCACAATTGGCTAGGGTTTGAAATTGTTCAACCTGCTAGGGTTTGACAAAATTTGAAGAACATTCATCTCAGAATTCTCAGTTCCTTTTTACAAACTCATTCATCTCATTCAAGGGATGAATTACTAATGCTTTTGGGTTTTTTGTCCTTTAAAGGTTTCCCTGTGAAAAACATCTTGTGCTCATTGTGTTAATGTATGTTTATCTACTACACTTGTCTTATTGTTATCTATCTTATAGTCTGCAAAATTAAAGAATATATGCAAATGCTGAAACTCAACATTTTGGTTCCAAGCCAAACTAGGGCTTGACTTTCCAGGGGATCTAGCCACTGAAAAACTTCGATCTTGGTGCCAAAAGATGCTCCTATGAGGGGCACACTTCCTTATGTCACTTGCACTAAAAAATTCCACTTTAGTAGAAAACCCTAATTTTCTTGTCTAGAGAAGGAGAGAGACCAAACCCCATTTACCTCATGAAAGCTGCTCTTTTCAGGCTAGCTCTGATACCATGTTAAGTTTTCTATGCTGCCATAGCTTAAGTCCTAACTTGATAAGCATTTAATACATTTTCACAATAATAGCATAAAAAAAATCTTTGAAAGAAACACAATCACAAGGTACACAACAATTTGCCCTGGGAAACCCTAAAAGGAAAAACCTAGTAAAAATGTCCTCAATATAGATTACCAGAATGCAATGACCAAAGAACAAGGTCTCATAGAGAGAGGGAGACCAAACCCCAAGCATAAGAGCCAAAACACCAAAGACTCATTCTTTGTTCCTCCTTCTTTCTCTCTCTTGCACAATACAAGTGTGAGTGAGTGTATAAATGAGGGAGGGTGCCTTCCTATTTATACTAATCTTTGCAACTGACATTTACCCTAACTGGGCTGACCTGTCTAACTGACAGGGCCGACCTACCTAGGAAATCTCACAATAATGATTATATTATTCTTTTCTAGGTGCAGTTGACCCGACTTACAAAAGAGGGTTTACCTCATGACTTTTACATGACCTTTTACATCAGTGACATCTCTCGAAGGAGGAATAATAATAATGTAAAGTACAAGTAGAATGTTCTTCGAAGTTACATTATTTCAACATTTACATGTTCCACGTCTTCTAGATTTTGCTTCTTTGCATCTCTTGCATTTATTTTTTAATTGTGAGTTTCAGTTTTGTGTAATTTCAGGCATAGTTCTTACTTTCAACATCTTCTCTTCTCCTAGATTTAATGTTACATTCTCCATGTTTTGCACTCTTTCCATTCTCTTACTCTTTTTACCAATTATTTGAAGATTCACAACAAAATCACTCTCTTGATAGAATTAGCAGTTGAACACCTAGCTATAGTTGGATTGAAATCAAGAAGAAGGTATATACTTTTGTTGTGGGGGATAGATCACACCCTTAATCTGAAGAGATTTATGCAATGATAGATAACTTGACTTGTCAGATGAAGGAAATAGGGTATGTGCCAAACACAAACTTTGTGCTGCATAACATAGAGGAAGAGCAAAAGGAATATATTCTTTTCCATCACAGTGAAAAGATGGCCATTGCTTTTGGGCTTATTAGCACACCCCAAGGGACACTTGTACGAATTGTAAAAAACCTTCATGTCTGTGGTGACAGTCACACTGCCATCAAATTTATTTCCAAACTATTCAAAGGGAAACTGTAATTAGGGACTCCAACCGATTTCATCATTTCAATGATGGACTGTGTACCTGTGGAGATTGTTGGTGATTCTCAGAAGAATATTTAGAGCTGGTCATACCTAAGTAGGCAAGCTATATGGTTATTAATATATTTGTCTTCATGGAGATTCTTTGTAACATTTGGAAGAAGCTTGAAGTACCTTAATTAAGGATTGACTGGCACTGTTTCAGAAAATTAAATCTTCAAAAACAGATACAAAGAAGACATGGCATCCATATAGTTATGGGATGTTTAATGCAGCCTTGGACTGAATCAAATTTGACACAATTTGGTTGTTGCACTACTTTTCCATTACTAATGTGGATTAGGTTAAGAGCCTAGTGCATGGTGTTAGACCTACAAGAAATGTTTGCAATGGTGTATTATCCATAATTGTTATGATTATGTCAAATCAACAGCAAACAGATTTTACTGAGGGCTTCTTTTGACCAGTTGAACATTGTTTTTAACCAATTCAGATAGTAAATACTGAATATTTATTTTAAAAGTAGATTTTGTAAGTAGGTCTAATGTACATATGTAGTAAGGCAGAAGGCATAATGTAACCATTGGTCCTTTGCCTTTCCTGGAGTATATTGTTCACTTACAATAGGCTGCTAATGTTGGTCCATCTTGAATAGGGAAAGCTAATCAAATATGTCCATTATCATTGGATTTCAGGATTTTACCATATGGATCTGTTTTCCAATCATATTTTGTCATTGAATTCTGCCATTTATTCTTTGTTGGTTTACCTACAATTAATTTTAATTGGTACTAGTGTAATATTTGGGACAACTAAGTGTTGAGTTTCAAGCATTTTTTTATGCTTGTTGCAAAAATTTATTTGCTGATTTGGCCAGATCAAATGCAATTTGCAGTATGAGTTATGATTTACTATATGCCAAATGTACACACTCTCAAGGTGCTTTTGAAGTAATTTGCAAGAACACAGCCCTGACTCTGGGAACATTAAATAGAATTTAGGGAAAGACAACAAATTAGACATTTGGTTAAATTCAAACCCCATTAGAGGAATATGTTGGGACTTGAAAATGCAAACTGTTGCTTATAAGCATGTAGCTAAAAATTCTTCATTTCTCAAAGAAACAAGAATTAGGGTTGATCCTATGAGATATTTGTTCTTGAGCAGCAGTATTGTTTTGTAGCATATGCTCTTTGTTGCAGGACCCCTAATTCTGTCTAATAAGCTAGACTTGAACAAAAAAGTACATATTTTCTATCTCAAGTAGGAGTAAATTCTTACTTCAATTTTAGGGTCATGCATATTTATAATTGATGAAACCAATGCTTGACCGAATTTCTGGGACAGGAGAGTGCGTGAGAGGGGAAACGTACAAGGGGATGTGTTGAAGTCATTCCAAATTTTAGGAAACATCCTGGGGAATGGGGGGACATCGGTGGCATAAAAATTAATTTAAAATAAGAAAAATTATAAATCCCAGCAATAGCTATTACCATGTAAAAGCTAAAAAACTAAATTTATCATTATGCAATGTTACTACATCTAAATTCAAATTTTAAATTTGAATTTTCCTTTTATAAATTCTGATCTATGTTGTGTAATTGCTTCACCGAATAGATTTTAACAGAGTGTTACCCCCATATTACATGGGTTTTCTCTTAGGTTGTCATGAGGTTTCCTGGGGTTGATTCCAGAGTGTCTTGGTCAAATCCTAGCAACAACAGTCTCAGCATATGGAGGTTTCTTGGCCGACCAAGGATAAACCAGCACTCTAGGAGGATATGTCTACCAAAACAGTAGTTACAGCTCACTGGAATGTTTGAAGGCTCCATTCAAAAGTGTTTATTCACTTCCTTGCTGATGGGTTTAAGCAAGATCTGCTCATAGGAGATTCCAATTCATATCATAGTTGAAATAGGAGGAGCCAGATTTTCCATGCACACAGTTTCCTCTGTCTTCAAGAGTGGATACATTCACAAACTGGTGGCTGGACAAGATGCAGATCTATCAATGATAGATATTTCAGACATACCAGGTGCAGTTGAAGCATTTGAGCTAGCTGCAAGGTTCAGCTATGGATTCAGCCTTGAAATAAGCACAACAAATGTTGCAATGTTGTGTTATACTGCTGAGTAGCTAGAAATGATGGATGCTTATGCAAATGCAAATTTAGTAGTTCAGACAAAGGCTTACATCGATGAAGCTGCTCTGAGAAGCCTTTTTAGTGCAGTGACAGTGTTGCACTCGTGAAAATTTTCTTCTAATAGTAGATCTTAAAATTGTGAGCAGGTGCATAGATGTCATGGAATCCAAAACCTGATAGTCAATTTGGTGCATCTGATAGGGTGAGTAAGGAGAGTGTGAATTCTATAAATTCACAGATAAATCCTATGATAGATTGGTAGGCTGAAGAGTTAATTATTCTTAAAAACAGATTTTATCAAAGAGTTCTGACTGCGATGAAAAGTAGAGTTTTGAATCAGGGAAGTCTTGGAGCAGTGCTCATGTTTTATGCCCAGAAATCTTTGCCAGGATAATACTTGGGTGTCGTTGTTCACTATCGAGGTGTTTTGTAAGCTATTGGTGCAACTTGCCCATAATTTTGTTGTGCAAAGGCTTGTCAAGGAGAAGTCCATTAAATTGTCATTTACATCAATATTTTTTTCACATAACTATGGGAAAAAATTTAAAGTCTACCATTTACATCAATACTTTTTTTATATAATTACAAATATAGGATAAAATTTAAAGAGTCGACCACGTCACAAAGCAACAACCTATGGAGGATATCATTGACTATAACATCCACAACCTTGTTGTTATGTTGCATTCACTAGTCGTTGAAGATGCCCATAATTCCATAACCCCATAGGGAGCATAGCCACCCTGCAAATTTTACTCAGAAAACGTAAGTTCTTTATATGTTGACTACTCAGTAATCATTGGATGTCATGTGGAAGTTAGGGCATCCAAATCAAACCAAAATACAAAGGGAAACTATATACAACACATATTGACCATAGCTCGACCATGGTTGAGGTTGCATTCCATGAGGTTACTGAGTTGGTGTTTGTTGTCAACTTTTTAACTGTTATGCGTAGCATACACCCCACAGAGAATTGTCCATTTAGACAAGTAATCACACCCAATTGTGGAGGAGATATAGAAGTAGTAGCATTGGTAAAGTCTTGGCAAATATAGTCTTATTTGATCCGATACTATCTTGGGAGCATTTCCTAGATTCAAAAGAGATTTTATGAGGTAGAAACAACTGCCACATAATATTTCCTTGTTAATACCATGTATTTCTCCAAAGCTGTAAACAAATTGCAAATATGAAACATGAACTCTCAGCAAATCCATTTCACATGAACATTCAATCAAATTGTTAGAAAACCATCACAAGAAGAACTCCATGCTACGTAACCTCTAAAAGTATGCATGATATCTTTTCTTGATCTACAACAAAGAATTCATAGGATCCATTTGGCTTTGAGTCCACCGTTTTTTGTATAACAGAATCCAAGTAATCAATTTGTTTAGAACCTGACCTTTTTAAGTCTTAATGATAGCTACTTACACATCTGACATATCCTATCATCTTTAAAAAGTTTGGCACTAGTTCTCATTAAATTATTACTAAAAAAGAACAAAATGATGATCCATATAAAATAAATGTATTGCAGCACATTACTATTAATTGCTTGGCATTGGGTTAGATTTTGGCTTCATCTGGGAATATCCACCAAACTTCATAGAATAAAGTCATTGCATAGTGTTTAAGGTCTTCAAAATCTAGTTGAATTTAGACTCACACCTACATTGTCCCGAGTAATTATAGAACAAACTAGCATTTACTACAATATCCAAAGTAATACCTCAAGAAGATTCGTTGGAAAAGGGAAAGCTCAAGAATTTCATTCAGAACTTTTCTTGATGCTGTATTTGTGTTGCTTGCACCCTGCAAAATAACTCATAAATTAAATTGATAATGCACAAGAAAACTTTCCAAAAACATAGCCCAGAAAAATGCATGTATGTCCTTCACCTCCAACAAGCCCTTTGACTCCATTTGGAACGAAACTGCCCCCAATACCACTGCACCATACTTGGCATAATCACCAAGCTCCACGTGTAGATCCAAGTCCCTTGCTGTCAGACTGGTGAAGAACTCACGTACCCCTATCATGTGACGAGAGGCACCACTGTGTAAGAACCAAACACCACTGGAAACTGTGCTAGAAAGACAAGATACTAGTGAGAACTCCTCGAACTTTGTCACTCACTTCTGTGTCTACTGATATGCTGCAACCTGTGCCTTCTTGCCCTTCTTCTTGTTTGAACATTCTTCTGCATAATGCCCAAACTTGTGACAAGCAAAGTATTTTACTTTGATCAAGTCTTTCTTCCTTTCATCTTTAGATGTAGCCTTTGTTGAAATTTATAGGTTAGAGGAGTTTTTAACATAAATAGTAAAAATGCATGCACATGTAAACTTAGAATAGTACTTGCTTAATAAAATTTGAACTGTAATAAAAACAATCATAATTTTCATCTCTTTCAACTTAACGCTCCACTAGTCACTGCATTAGAGTTGGTCCTTGAGAATCATCAAATGCCATGTACAATAACAACACGATAAAACAATGTACAGTAGAAATCAGCAGTAAGGGATCATAACCAATATTTGAATCAGCCTTATACTTAGATACTTTAGGTTGATCTTGTCACCGAAGGGACAAGTCAACTAAGTAAACAAATGTCGTACCTTGAGAGAGAGGATTAAAGCAGTAGGATATGGACTTTAGACACATATTCAACAGTGAGAGAGTCATACCCAGTACAGTCACGCTACACATACGCTGGGTAAGAATATAGTCACACTATGCAGAGACACAGAGTCATATACTCTTGCACAGTCAAGCTTCCACAATCATGCTAAGAAGGATACACATGGTAATGCTGGAAAAGCAACAGTACATACTCAAGGTCATGCTATCAAAGGACACACAGTTGCACTAGGATATAATACATTCATACTGTGCAGACACACAGTCATATAGTGATACAGAGTCTCACAGTCAAGCTTTTACACTGTCACCCTGATAAGCATAATATACAGTCACTGATAACACTGAAGGTAGAGTTATGAGCCATTCCGAGGATTATAGAACAGTTATATCTATAGTCGCAAGTAACCCACTGTCATGCAACAATCACGAAGAACCCACAATCCATGCTGGGTGAATATGAAGTCAAGCACACCAAGTATGAAATCACGTTGATGTAAATATAACCATCCTAGGGTAGAGACCGCAGGTATAACCATGCTGGTGCAACAAAGAAGAAAACAATCACCCGAGTAGCAGTTAGCAAGTAGAACATAGGAGGACCCAATCATGCGGTGCGGGATAGATCACACGTAGAAGTCACACGGGGTAAGGGTCAGACATGGGAAGACCAATCTCGCAGAGCCAACAGAAAAAGATCTCGTAGGCAGGGAGAGTAGGGAGAGTCATACCATCATGGTCACTTTGAGAGAGGGAACGCGGTCACGTTGGGGTGATCACACAGAGGCAGTAGAAAGGATCACGCGAGTAGGGTGATCACACAGAGGCAGTAGAAAGGATCATGCGAGTAGGGAGAGTCAGACCATCACGGTCACTCTGAGAGAGGGAACCTGGTCATGCTGTAGTGTAGCTACGGGGATCACGCATGAAGGGACACACGCGGAGGTTGAAGCAAATCACGTGCAGAAGCTCATCTTGAGTAGGTGGAGGAGTTAGACCACAGATTGGATACGGATATCAAGTTTAGACCTTTCAATTTATAATTGTTAGGGTATCAAAGATTCAACATAAAATGGTCCAAAGTAAAATAATAGAAATAGTCCAAAAGTCTAATAAAGGGTGGTCCAAAGATTTATTAGTAAAAACATAAAGTAAATATAACTTAGGATAGAATAAAAAAATCCATGAAAGGCCCAAAGACCAAAAACAATAAAGTGAATAAAACGTCCAAAGGTTATATACCATAGGTCATATTACCATAAAGTAAATGGTAACCATAAAGTTAAATGGTCAAAGGTTTTATAAATAAAACCATAAAGTAAAGTGTACCAAAAATAAAACCCATAAGGCAGGGTACACACACAATAAGAGTGCTAGGACCAAGTAGGATAAAGGACCATAAGTCAACAAAGGGGGCCAGAATAAAACAACCCACAAACCCACAAGATCAGGGTGAACCATAAATGATGGACAAACAAGACCAATAGTCTTTTCTCTCTCTCAAGGTACATTGTTTAATATATTTTTATCATCATCACTATATAAGGGGATGATCAAAACTGGATGGTAAGATCCTTTGGTTCTCAACACTGCTCCTAAGGGTTAGGTGCTATTGACATCATCAAGGGGTGGTTAGTCCCTTGAGAATCAACCTAGCAATAACTGATTAAGAGAGGGGACATCACACATCATTATCTTCCATTTTTTAAGAATGGCTTTCAGCCCTAGGCTGAGATTCACTCTCACACTTAATCATGTTGATCAACCCCTGGACCCTGACTGGGTCCTCCATTCTCCTAGAGAAAGGTCCTTAGTACTAACTTGAGCTTCAGTCCCAGAATGAAAGTTGATTAACTACTTGCAAGACCTACTTGGACATCGTGTCCCTGGTCCTAGACCAGAATATGTCTCTGCCTCTACCTACAAGTTCTACTTGGACATCGCGTCCCTAGTCCCATACCAGAATACCCTAGAGCCATATAGGGGCCCTAGCCACATGCTAGGGGCTTTGCCATGGCATCAACCTGCTTGGTCCTAGACTAAAAACCCTAGGAAACAATTAGGGGCCCTAGGGTACCTTCTAGGGTCCTACTCTGCCTTAGTTGACTAGGGTATGATCCACCCCGAGAATGGGTCTCGCAGCTGCACAAACTTTAACAGCCTCCCCACTCATGTTCTTGTAGGCCTTCCCCTTTCCCTTCTTTTTATAACTTGCAAAATCAAGGTTCTCATCGTCATCACCCTTGCATTGGCTTCCATGTAGAGATTCCTCATGAATCTCTTCTTGTATGAAGTTATCCCACAATCTTTCCTAGTTAGGAAGATTCTCTCCTGCAACAATCTCTTTGTCGAAGGAAGCTTATGGCTCAGTGAAGCCATGCAGAGCTGTCCTCACCAACTTTGGATCTGACACTTTGGATGTCTTGGTGCCCTTGAGTTTCTCCCCATTAGAGGAATCTTGAGGTCTAAAGTGGGTCTCTTAAGGAAAATAATAAAATAATAGTTAAAATAATAAAATAATATATATTAATTTTGGAGGAAAAAAGAAAACAACTACTTTTTGTGTTCGTATTTTTGACATATCTCCCAGTGTTTTTACTCAAATTCTGCATCCAACGAGTATCCACACTGCATACTTTGGATGGACCTTGCTACCCCAAAAATAAGAAATACTTGAAAAAACGTGAAGATGACATCATCATCATGTTTTTTCAGGTATTTCTTGTTTTTGGGGTAGCGGGGTTTGTCAAAAGTATGTAGTGTGGGTACTCGTTGTATGCGGAATCAAATTCTGCATCCAACGAGCTCTCAGTAGTTTTTTTTTATGACAAATATGTCAATTCAACCATTATGGTTGACTCATTTTATTGGAATTCTATTGGTTCTAGAATTCCAACTCACAAGAACTTATTGTTGACGCGTTTTCTTATAAGGCCCATTTTAGACCCCAAATTTCCTCCAATGTCAACACCATCTTCCTATTGTGGTTATCACTTCATCAGAGCCTCCCATTTTTCCTTGGCTGTCATCTTTTCGGATAGATGAGGGATCACATGATCCTTTATTGCATCCAAAATGATCCTCTTGGATTTCACATCCTTTTGGTGATGGGCGGCTAGTTGTGTAGCATCGGTAGGAAGGGTGAGTTGTTTGCAAATTCCCAATTACCGTTCTCCATTAGTACCAATGCTATCCTCTCCTTCCAAGTACTGTAGTTGGAAGCACCCTCCAACCAGTTTTCAAATCTCCAGTCCAATTGCAGCCATCTTGTCCAATCAAATACTTTGGCCAAAGAATATTTTTCTGACTAGCTGTACTCTGCTATATGGTCTTGTCGCACAGATTTCGTATGGGTGTACGTATCTGTATATTATTGTACGGACTTTATTGTTTCCCACCATAGAAAACCCTTGTGACAAATTTGATCTCTTGCACTTTTAGAGTTTAACCAACTTTGGTACCATGTTAATTTCTCTTTTTAAAACCAAATCTGATTTTATTCTAAAGCAATATTTTAAACCCAAAAAAAATCAACTGTTGTACCATAAATTTTGAAATTGCTAGACAAAAATACACTGGCATTTAATTGTGATAATTCAGTGAAAAAAATGCAATAGGAATCAAACACGTGCACAAGTTTTTACCTTGGAAACCCCAATAAGGGGAAAAAGCAGCATTCAAGCCTCTTTTATTGCTTTTGCCAAAGAATATTACAACACACTTGGAACATATAACTCGGTACCAATCCTTCTCACATAAAACCTCTCCTTGCATTTTCCTTGTTGCAACCTTCTTTCTCCTCAACATGAGTCTCTCACCCTTCTCTTGAAAAAAATTACTCTCTCAATAGAGGTGTATCTTTCTCCTCTCCTTAGGCTTCTTTTTATAACTTTTCAATGACCAAACACCTAAGCCTTAATCTCCAAAGTGATGGATGGCTAGGATTAAATCCTAAGCCTAACTTGAGATCAGTGGTCACAATTTAATCTAAAGTTCACTTAATTTTAACTTTAAAAAACATTGGTCATTAGCTAACATTAATTAATAAAATTATTAAATGTGTTTTTCCTAAGTTAAACTTGGGAAATAAATAAAAAACACTTATTTAAATAAATTAAGCATGTACCTAGAGTCTTTTGGACATCTTCTGCATGCTTGACACCTAGCCTATGTAGAAGCACTTGTTCGAGCTATAATAATAAACAAGACTAGTGCCAATCCAAGGGTTATTGAGTCAAGGAATACACACAGAGGGTTAGAATATGGAGAAGATGTAGTCAAGCCATACACTAATGTGTCATGCGTGGTCCAAATAGGTTATATGAGAGTGAATGGGCACTTTGACAATAGATGAACCAACAGAGTCAATGTGTTTAAGTCAAATAATAATGTGCAGCCCTAATAATGAAAGAACCATAACATGAAATTATAAAGAAAAGGACAAAGAAAGACAACCTTCAAAGGAATGGACAGCCCAAGCAACAAGTTACATCTTCAATAACGGTCTCATAGGATTAAATGAGCCAGTAACATGTGCCATATTAATCCTTCATTACAGTAGAAATCTTCCCCAATAACCAAGATTACATCAAGGCCTAATATCCTCGCACTTAGTTCCTTCTTTTATGCAAGGAATTGATATAAAATGAGATAATTTTCAGCAATAAAACACTAGTCACTCTAGCATAATACCATATTTTCCAAGATAAAAGAGATGAATGAAGAGAGCCACATATACTTGCTTGTAGCCTCTCTTCCACCTATCTGATCAACTATGCTTTAGATGGGTTTGCTCTTCCATATAAAACTTAACAAGTTTGGATTGAAGTATATCTTTCTAATGGTGCAAAAGTCTTCATAATCAATTCCTTCCTTCTGAGAGAATCCTCATGCGACAAATCTTCTTTTGAACTTTTCAATATTGCCATCTGCTGAATGCTTTGTCTTGAAAATCCATATTGAAGAGAGCACTAATTTATCCTTTGGTTTTGACATCACATCCCAAACATCATTCTTTATGATAGACTGGTATTCTTCGATCATGGCATCCATCCATTCCTTCTTTGAAGCTTCTTCAAAACATGTGGGTTCTTCATCAACAAGGTTGCACATCAAGGCCACATGGTTGGAGTAGATCCTTGGTCTCTTGCTTCCTTCTGGTGCACCATATCTTTCTGCTTCTTAAATTATGTCACGAGCTGAAGCTGGTCTTCTTTTTGTTGAAATCATCTCATGGGGTGTCTCCATGGGTCTTTGGGGCTCTACCATGTCATGATCTTCTGGTATGAGTTCTTCTTCAACATCTCTAATTGGTAGTATATTGGCTTCTGCAATTCTAGGTGCCTCTTGCTCTTCTTCATGATCTCCATCTGCATAATTCTTTCTAGATTTGCTGAAAGTTGCATCTTCATCAAATGTGACATTTTTGCTGATTTTAATTTGATAGAAACTAGGATGTAGATTTTGTAAGCTTTTGACCGATCAATGTATCCAACAAATATTCTTTTCTTTCTTGAGGGGTCCACCTTTGATCTCTTCTCCTTGGGAACATCTAAGTAGACAAGACAACCAAATATCTTCAAGTGGTTGACTTCAGGCTTCTCACCCGTAAACATCTCTTTTGGAGTTTTGTTCCCAAGAGCACTGTGGGATATTCTGTTTTGTACGTAGACTGCGGTCCTTGCTACTTCATCCCATAAATGCATAGGTAGATCTTGATCATGGATCATTGCTTTGATTGCTTCCATGATAGAAGTATTCTTATTTTATGCCACTCCATTTTGTCGAGGATTATAGGGTGTAGTAAGCTCCCGCTTAATCTTGACTTCTTTACAGAAGTCTGTGAATTCTCCTCCATTATCTAATCTCAAGGTCTTGATCTTCTTTTAAGAGAGATTCTTGACAAGAGCCTTGAACTCTTTGAAGTTTTCAAATACTTCATCGTTAGCTTTCAAAAAATATATTCAAGTCTTAAGAGAATAGTCATCAATAAAATAAACATAATAAACATGCTCGCTTAAGGAAGTAGCTGACATTGGTTTGCACACATTTGAGTGGGCAATATCCAAGATCCCCTTTGCTTTACTATTACTGCTTGGAAATGGGTTCTTGGTATTCTTTCCATGGGCACATCCTTTGCATACCCCTTCATGATTGATCTGAATCTCTGGTAAACCTGTTACTACCTTGCTCACAATTGGTAATGCTTTGTAGTTCACATGAGCAAGTCTTCTATGCCAAAGTTCACATGGATTTATGGTATTGGATGTGAAAGATGAATCTGTGTGTGGCCCTTCAATTTGTAGAGTCCTCCTTCTTCAACACCAATTACAACTGCATCATTTATTGTCTTTCCTTTCGGCCACATAAGAACTTCACCATCTACAAAGGAAAATCTGAACCCTTTCTTATCTAAAGCTGAGATAGAAAGAAGATCCTTCTTTAACATGGAACATATAAGTCTTCTTTCATCTTCATGGACTTTTCAGATTTTAGTTTGTAGGAGGGTTTTCCCATTTCTTTGATGGGATATTGATAATCATCTCCACGCTGGACCTTGCGTGGATAGTCTTTTTGGGTAAGACATGAGAGAGTCTTTGTGACCTATCATATGTTTGGAAGCACCACTTTCTATGAGCCAAGTGTCACTTCCATGAGAGATTTATCCTATGAGAGTTGAAATTTAGACATATTCTTCACTAGAGTCTTCTTTTTCTCTAGCCTTCTCTTTGACTACATGGCATGGAACTTTTGGTTCTTCTTCTTGAACTTGTCTTTATTAAGTGGACAATGTTTGGAAATGTGTCCCAACTTATGACATGTATAACATTTGTAAGATGAGTAATCCTTGTTAGACTCCTTTTTGAATTCTTGTGATCTTTTGGGAGGTGATCCTCGATCCTACCTTTTGTTTCTTCCATTCTTTGCATGAACTGCTAGAGCTTGATCTTCATTATCATTTAACTTCTCTTCTCTATTCGCTATCCTTCCTTCTTCTTGTACACATTCTTCCCATAGTTTGTTGAACTTGGTTAGCTTTCTTCTGACACATATACCTCTGATGAAGGAATCCCATTTAAAGTGGTCATCACAACTTTCGCTTCTTCCACCATGTCACCAATGGCTTTTAACTGTTCTTTGATCTGAGATAGTCTAGAGAAGTATGACAACATAGTTTTTCATTTTGCATCTTCACACCCTTGAGTTGGTTTCTCAAGGTCATTCTTCTATTCATGTTCTTGCCTTCAAACATACTGGTTAATGCATCAAACATTTCCTTTGGAGTATTCTTTAAAGATACTTGAGGGATCAAATGATCCTTGATAAAATAAACTTTGATCCTTTTAGCTTTGATCATATCCTTCTTTCGCTTGGATTTTGTTTCATCTCCTTCTGGTTTCTTGGCCTCATCTTTGATGTAGCCTTCTAGGTCATGTTCTTCAAGGATGAGCATGACTCTGTACTTCCATGCTTTGAAATTCTCCGTTCCTTCAATATTTTCATCAAGCTTGGTACTGTTTGTCATCTTTAAAAGAATGAGAACCTCAAATGGAAAAATATGAGGTAGAACTTACCAATTTGAGGACTGCTTTTGGAATTTGCTTTAGGATGACCTAGGGTTTGACAGGTCAACCCTAATATTCCAATTGTGGTCTCTTGCAAATCTGATTGGAGGAAAATATGCGCCCCCCAAAGCCCAGTTGGTCTATATCTTGCTTTTCCTAGATCTGTGGATGGAACCTTGAAAAATTTGATGCCCTAGTTTATTCCAAGAACAATGGTAGGTAAAAACATGAAAATCCACAGTTTCGACAGAAAGATGCGCCCTCCTAAGGCGAGTTGAATGGTCCTTCTTTTCTGGCTAATATATGGAGGGAGTTGTCCAGAATAGTAAGCCCTAGCTTGTTGAACTGCTGGAAAACTGTTGCACAAAGTCTTCTTTCGGGTTGCCTCTAATACCATGTTTAGATTTTAAAAGTTGTTATGCCAAAACAAGTGTATCACTGAAAGAATAACAAGCACAATAAAACAAAAGAGCACACAAAGATTTATCCTGGGAAACCCTCGTGGGGAAGAAAACCCAACAAAACTTCCTCGATATAGACTTCAACCTAGTACAATGTAAGACCAAAAAATAAGACTTGATTGCTTCCTCCTCCTCAGATGGACTGTTGCTTCTCTCTCTAGCGAACTTGCTTGAGTTCTGAGTGTGGCCAAATGAAGGAGGCACCTGACCTATTTATACACATCAACTGAGAAGCCTAATAACCCAATAGGGTCGACTTCTCATCACTAGGGCCGACTTGCCTTGGAAGACTCAAAATAACATTTTAATAATACTTTTGTGGGTACTACTGGCCCAAATTACAACAGAGATTTTACCTCAAGACTTTACATGACCGATTACATCAAATGACATCCCCAATTGGAGGAACAACATCTTTAAAAGGAGGAATAACAATATTACTACAAAATAGAATATCTTTCGCAGTTACATTTCTTTAGCAAGTCACAAGTTGTTAGGAATTGTTAGCTACAAGTGAAATATTAATTAGAAAGTGACTGGTAATTGGGTTTGAGTTTACTAAAAGAGCTTACACATGCACTCAAGGAGGGTGCATTAGCTTAGGTCACTTAGAGCCTATAAAGTGATGTTCAAGGTTCAATGCAAAGGGTTCGATTTTCTTTGCAGCAATAGCATCCATCTTTATTTTTTTATCTTTCTTAGATGAGCTATTATTCCTTTGCTCAAGGATAATCATTGTACTGGTTTTGGATTTGTCCATGTTGGCGCACTCAAACCTTTGGCAAGACTTTTATTAAAGAAGTATTGTGTTTTCTTTGAACCTCCATTTTTGATGGCACAATGTTTCATTTTTGCTCATCCATTAATAGCTCATGTCTTATTATCGTGATTGATTTTGATCTTTCAATAGGTATTTTTTCAATCTTTTTTTATCTCTTTCATGCTAACCCTGCAGGATCCCTCCAAAGCTAAATTAAAAACTATATTTTCCTAACGTTTTGGCAGAGTGTTTACACATTTTCCAAGACTAATTTGTTGTTGGTTTCTGTGTGCTTTTTGCAGAAGATCAAATCCAAAATCAATAGCATGGTACCTAGGGACTCCCGCCCAAGGTTGGCACGCACCGGCCCAAACGGAGAGGAGGTTTGCCCGTGACACTTTGAGGCATTCTTTTCTTCTTTTAGCCATTTTCATCGTTGATTTACTCTTATACCAGATCTGCTTTAGGGGTGAAAAAGTGTGCTAACAACAAGGCTTGATGATATCCATAACTACTAGCAATGTGGTTTGTTGATTCTTGGCTGCAATTCGGGACACAATGACTCATTCCATGAATCCATAACCCAAGCCTCGGCTCTTCCGTGAAATTTTTTATTACGCGATTCTTGGTGCGATTAACTATTCGGTTTACAATTGGTAGTGACCGCCTTACCGAACATGGGAGATGGCAACTTTTGTGCGCTTTATTATTCGATTTACAATTGTTAGCGACCTCTTGACTGGACATGGGAGACGATTCAATTGATAGACACAACTTAGGCCACTCGTGGGAGAAAGTAAATAAAAATGGTACTTTTTTATTTATAAATTTTTATAAGTTTATTATTTTTTATATAAAATTTATATATATTAACATAAAACATATATATTATGTTAATAGAGATATACAAAACATATACACAACATATATATAAATTTATGTACATAAATAAAAATAAATTTATGAAATATGTATATAGACAAACTTTATGGCTAATCTCATTTGAATCTATTAGAAAATTCAAGTTTGAATTGAATTTGATCATCAACGAACTTGAATTCGAACTCAAAACATGTGACTTAGTTTCATGCTTGATCTTGTAGAGCCACTTGGAAGTCACTACTGTTTTCCCCTACAGTCCAGTCACAATGTCCCTTTCATCATTCTTCATGATGGAGGTGTACTCCACCATGGCATCCCTCCAAACCTGTCGGTCCCTATAAGCAATCTCAAATCGCTTAATCAAACTTATACAGTCATTAGTTTATCAATCTCTGGTCTTCTTATCAGACCTTTCAGAACCCAAACACCATACAAATATCTCACAACTTCCAAGGCTTCCAACACGAAGTACTTGAGGAGTTAATACAGAGCCAAACACAAATCAATCCAAGAATGATCTACATGCCTTTGTCATGATTTCTGTCTCAACCTGGATTAGTTGTCTTCATAACCATGCTGTTTTACATCATCAATTCTGCTGCCATTATTATCATCATATCATCATCATCAATTCTAATTCATGCCAAAGTATCCTTCAAACCTGCTGTACTTTCACCTGTCTTTCTGCTGCTGTAAGCTTGTATTAATATACCCCAGTTCAGGCATGTAACAGTCCTTCAAAGATCATTTACCAGTCATCAAAACTAGACGGAAATTCTGAACTATGTTGCTCCTCAGATATGCACCTTTTTACCTCTGATCTGTGCCCTTTCTACCTTAGATATGTGGCCTTTCTACCTCTGATAGCCTCGATATTATTCACACTATTTCTGCGCAAACAAGGCGCTCTTCTTCTTATATTTATACTCATCTTTTATGGTTTATGAGGCCGACATGTCACTTAAATAGAGCCGACCTAGTATTCCCTTTTAGCTTAACATTGGGGCCGACCTAGTATACTCTTGTGCATATTTACTTTACTGAAGCCTAGTTCAAAGTATATTCATTTCCCTTCTTGAGTGCTGTCAATCTCCATCGTGCCCTTGGTATGGTCCTCTTACGTTCAAATGGTCCACAAACTCTTCTAGACTGCACTTTGTCCACAAAACATGCTTTTCAATTTTTTTTTTTTTCCAAGAAAAAAAAGCGTAATTTTATTTCAAGCCGAAGCGATATAAAATTACATTCTGTAGGTGCATATGCACATCAGGAACAAGACCAAATGTCTGCAAGAAAATAAAAACAAAAATGTTACATAATTTTACTAGGAGTTTGGGATTTTATAAAAATCCTCTAGTTTCCCTTTCTTGCCTTTCTTCTTTGATTTCACTTATGTCCAACCCCCCGGCTGAGTTGTAGCTATAATCAGCTCTTTACTCACCTGCTCCAGTGAAGGCTGTACTGGGGTTTTGTCTTTATCGGAATCTGACTTTTCTGATTCATGTGCACGCTTTGACCCGGTTAAGGAAGTAGCCGTTAATTGCATGTTTTCCGTGAGTATTTCCATTCCAGCATTTTCGGAATCTAAGGGATGTGCCATCACAGTTTCAGCTGAATTCACTATTTCCTCATTGACCTCCTCCTCTTTTTGTACTTCTGGTTCACTTTCCTCACCCTCCGAATCCTCATCAAAAGAGGGAGCATAATCTGCCTGCCATGTTTTCCCCTTTGTCTTCATCCCCTGTTTCTTTTTAGGAAACCTTTTTGCCAGTGGGCACGAGTCTTGTAAATGTCCTGTTAGATGGCAAAATCTGCATTTAAAGGCAGTATTTTCATAGTCCAGTGCCTGAATCCATTTGTGCTTCTCATATATCAGCTGGACTCGATCAGGAAGACCCTTGCTAAGGTCGATCTCCACACAGATTCGTGCATAAGTAAAAGCCCTTGCTCATTCCGATCCGTATCACTTTTAATGAACTTTCCAAGCAGATTGCCAATTTCTTCCAAGACTAAATGATGCCAGAGAGGAAGGGGCAGATTGGGTAACCGTACCCATACCGGCATTTTGGTTACCACCATAGTGTTGGCATCAAAATCAGGAAACCAGGGAGTTAAGAAAAGCCCTGCTCTCCCCCAAAACCAAGGGCCCTGCTCATTGATCTTCTGATAGTCTTCCTGTGATTCAAACTGTACAACAAAAAATCCTTTGGAGCATAAAAGAATTTGACAATTTGTTGTCCAATTTGTGTAGATCCAGTTATGAAGATCATAAGAGCGGGGCCAAAAGCCATTAAAATGGCAAATGAGAGCATGACTTTGAAGAATACTAAAGAGTTTTGTTACCTCTTTATTCTTGACCTCCAAGGATGGGATATCATTCAGTTTCTCCACTATATACGGCTTGGGTTGTGTAGCTGGTGGTGCTGCTGTTGACTGTGGCCCCTTTGAACGAGCTGCATCCTTGAATGAAGAGGGGCCGGCTGTTCCTCTATTCCCAAACGTTCCTCCCCGCAAGCAATTCATCACATACAGAGTAGAGTTCTTATAAATTTGACAATCCCTCAGCCTATCAGCCTCATTCAGTACTTTACCTCCGTACAGAATGTAGAAAAATAGTCGAGAGTAACCCTCTCTCTGTTCTATCATTGTTTTTATGGTCTCCCCTGTATCTTGATCAGAAACCCACAATAATATTGTTTTTCCTGAAAGGGTTTTTATAAAAATCTGGTATTTGACAACCTCTGTCCCAAAGCCAAAAGCTGAAAACCGTTCATAAGATTCATACCTTTTTTCACCATATGGATGGACCTATAGGGGCCTAACAGGTCGCATGCAGCCCGATCTCCAATTTGTTTCTCCGATTTTTTCAACAATATAAGGACAGGTAGCAATAAGATTTCTTTCATGCAGAAAAGAGTAAAAAAAAGAAAAACCCGCGGCCTGTATACTTGCACAGAGCTGTTCTATAGCCGCTCCATCACGAAGATAAAATGTCAGAAACCCTACACCCGCACACCAGGTAGCCGTAATAATGATATCTCGTTGTAGCTGGTCCATAACATTGATTGAATGGAAAGAGAACAAATGCCCGCCGCCTCGCCAAGACTCGACGCTCCCAGATCTGCCATTACTTAAGAAAAACAGAGATTTATCTGACAAATAAAATTCCCAACTAAACTGGACTGGTGGACCGCCTCCACTGCCTGGCCATAGTCGATGGCGATCCTTCTCAACAGCTACCGGATGAGCCGTCCCTGTGGAGTCCCGACGGCCATGAGCCTCGGCGATAGCTAGGGCAGAAATTAGGTTTTTTGCAGAGCACATCTTTTCGATCTTGACCTCCTTTCACCACAAAACTAGTTTTATCTATCTATTAGTTTATTTGCATTAACTGGCTTTTCAACCTTTTATGACAGTTTGGGAGGCCTGGAACTCTTCTGCGTGCATATCAGAAATATGGCGGGCATATTATAGAGAGGTCTTCATCATTTTGAGACAGGCATCCATACTTAGCCAAAAATCTTGCAGTCAATTATCAATAATCCAAAACACAATTATGAAAGGCCTACATATGGCATGGGTGAACACATCCTGGTGTAAGATCATTACGGCCTTGCAAAACAACGTCCAGACTGCACTTTGATGGGACTAAATCCATTCTTACATTGATATTGAAGCTTTGTCGTGCATATTTCTGAGAGCATCTCATCATATTGACACTTGGTTTTTGCTTAGTCAAATTTTCAAGCACTTACATGCCAATTCAACATGCTATTTCAACATGACATTTCAACAATAGCTTCAACATGCCAATTCAAACTTACCACATGACACTTCTTCAACCATGTCCTCATGTCCTTTGTCACTCCTTTGTCATTCACTAAACTATGCTTGCCCTGCCATCATCAATGCATCAAGAGCATAGTTACATATATTGGCGATATATCGCCCATATCGCCAGTCATTCCCCTTGGCAATATATCGCCACTAAAAAATCACGAAATTTACGACATTTTGAATATATCGCGATATATTGAATGTGTCACGATATATTGGGAATATATCGGGATATTTTCCAAATATCGTCCTGCTAAAAAAATTGCATGGAATTTGGGAAATAAATCCCTGGGTTAAGTTTTTGGCAATGTTATTAAAACCAGAGATATGAAATTCTTAAAGCAAAATGATAGAAAATGTAAGTTAAGGAGAATGCCACTTTTACTTAAATTTTTAACATTACCATTAATTGTTTCGGGATGTTTGAGAGTGGTTCCAACCTCTTCGAACTTCATATGCAAAAAGTAGAATTTTAGATCCCATTCAGAATTCAACAAACTTAAAAGTTTTTAGGATTTCAAGATTGCAACAATTCCACTGGATTTTATCAAGTATGAGGGTATGGGATTGGCATTTAATCAAGCACATCAACCCCACTATGTACCTTGTTGTTGGTGGCATTGATTGTTGAAATCTTTTATCATGACCTTAATAAAAATGTCCCCTTCACTCATTAAGCATGGGAAGTTTCATCAAAATTGTAGAGTGTTGACTAATGTAATTGGAGGATCAACTTCGAGATTCGGGGTAGAGGCAAGGGCTAGAGCCTAGAGGAGGGGGGCATAACTTTGATATATCTTACACTGCACATCATAAATGTTTTGTTCTAAGGTGTCAAGTTGCTGAACGTTTGTTTGCATTTGTCTTCAGTGCAAGACAACTAATCGATTTGCGAATCCATTATAGTTCCCAGGTGGTAGAGGCAGACATGTTCACTGGTACTAGGGTGTTGGTGAGCTTGGAGGGTTTGTTTTCTACTTTCTAAGGGTTTTTGCTTCAACATGGTGAAAAATGCAGTGGGTTTTGCTTTTATGGCAGTCGCAATGGTGGCTTCCAGCATATAGGATGTCATCCCTCTACTGTCACCTCATACATGTTTGGAAAAGGTTTTGTCAGCAAAGGCTTTTTTGCATAAAGTTTTGTGGCTTTTGCTCTCTAAGCTATTGATGCGCCATGGACTTTTCTTCTTTGCATTGCTCATATGTATTTCAGGGGAGAGATTCATCAAGAACCATGAGAACCATGTCGTTCGCTTGGAGGGGACAAATTAAGATGAAGCCACCTTAGTCCGCGAAACCATTCGTTCCATTAGTCTGCCAACAGAAGTTGTAGCCACTAGAGAAAGGATATGTCGACAGGGTTTCAAAATTTAGGTTTATGGGTGGTGTTGGTCACTGCTTTAGCCTCCGTTCGTATTAGATCCGAGCGACTTGATCTCATAGAATGTGCCAATATGCTACCTCGTGAAGATTTGCTCGATCCATCGTCCAGCATGGAGGAAAGATCCATCCGTTGAGAAAGGTTGTCCAAGGACTGAGTTAATGGGTTCAATACTTGTATATTCAAAGCAACTCAGAATTTTCTGTCATTTCTTTAAGTTCGCAGAAATCATAACTGAGGGCTTTGGATTGAAGACTCTACATTGCATAATTATACTGGAGAATAAGGGTTATTCTTTTCATGACTTGGTGTGGCAACGAGATAGCCTTATTCAACTAACAAGCTTAGCAAGGGTGGCATCAATCCTATCGATAACCTAATACAGGTGATGGTCACGCTACTCAGTAATTTTGTGATTTTTAAGGTTTGACAGTTAAGGCTTTTGGAGAGGATTTTCTGGAGGGACAATGCTCTTTTTTCTGTTATGAGTTCTTTTAAAAATGTCCAATTTTTTAATTTAATTTCCTGGCTCAAAAGATAGTGAAACTCTTTTAATAGATGTTGTGTACGGATTTAATATTGATATTAGTGATTATAAGGAATGTAGGTTGTACACGGATTATGGGTAATTGCTTAATGCGTTCTATTATAAACCTATGTTATGCATTCATCAGATTGAACATAGTACTATAAATCTCTTGTGTAATTTAGTATGCAGGTTAACCTTTATTTTTAGTTTTTTCTTGACAAATCAAGCGTATTTATAAAAAAAAATATGGACACAACAAATGCAAATCAAGCAAAGACTTACAAGCTCAAGCTCTTTATGCTTCTTTAAGGCATGCTAAATTTTGTTGTTGTTGTAGGGACTATAGTAAAAAATCGATGAGGGTCCAGAAAACATCTTTTCGGCAACATCGGCGAAAAAATTGAAAAATCGCGTGTTGCCTGTTGAATGTGCACACCGTTAGCCTGAAATCTTTCGAATGGCTATCTTCCGACAGAAGGGAGAGGTGCGGCTCTTGGGGGTAAGCAAAGAGGCGGGTGCTGTCACCTGATCCTGACTCCATTTAGGCAAACTCCTAACGAAGCCAAGGGGGGGTAGTCCCTACAGAGAGTTTCTAAGGCTCACAAGTTTTAAAGCTTATTTGGATGTGTGATGCGGATGGGTGTTTTTAGGAGTTTGTTTTATGAAGAAACTTACAATAAAACAACTAGTAAATACTTGCAAATAGAATTAAAGATAACCAATCACATGATAATTGTAGATTAAAAGTAAAGCATTCATGATATGAAAAAGTAGATAAATAGCAATGCTTTAGACAGATAATAAGCAAAATTAAAAAAGGACCAGTGCCAAATGGAGTGCTTGAGAATGTTTTGCAAGTGCTTCTTGGCAAATTTTAATGTAAGTTTTAAGATGAGGTTGATTATTAAATGGGAGGGGGATCTCCAAGATATACCTTTCAGTATGGGAGATATGTCCAAAACCCTTAACTGATGCGGCTACCCGCAACGAATATGTAGGCTGGTCTGGAGTCTCTGAAACTTTGTTCAACACTACACCGCAAGGATGTAGCCTAACTGGCACCTTGAGGTCACTAACCAGTTGTTCCTGATTCCTTTGGGTATTTTGCCACCGCAACGACTTAAATCTAGGTGTTGGATTTTTGCCTGATGAAAGTGGTAAATTTTATTATGGTTGCAATAGAATTAGAATGTGAGAATTAAAAAAAATCTACGGCTGCTTTTGGATATCCCAACTGAGTAGAGCATACATAGTGTAGCACAGATGTTTGTTCCGATTTTAGTTAAGGGTGAAGGAGAACCATTGTAACAACCCTTCGACAGAGAGCACTCTTGATCTACCTTAAGGCGAGATTCAAGATATTTATGAAAGTCAAAACAGTGCAACTAAGCTAAAACAAAAAAATAAAACTCTCCGACAGAGAGCGCTCTTGACTTGCTTTTCAACGAAGTTCAAGAGACTTTGGGTTCATTATTTCTAGATTATTTATGCAAAAAAAAATGAATGAAGCTACAAACTGTGAAAGAAGTATACACCTTGCACTTACAAAGTGAGTGTGTAAGGTGGTGGGGTTAGAAAAATGGAATCTCAAAAATTGACAAAAAGATGCAAATCCCCTCGGGGGGGATGGGATGTGGGTGTTGGTTACCTTACTGCTCGTTTAAATTTTTACAATTTTGAGATGAAAAAAGGAGTGCTTCTTAGTCCAACAAATTTGGATCTAAGAGCTTACAACAGTGCACCAAGGCACTATAGGAAAGCGGGTGTCCGTCGGACCATTTTGGTGCCTCCTTGATGGTCTTGGTCGTTCCAAACTCCACTTTTGTGTGCAGACCTGCTAAAAACCAGCGAACAATAAATGTTAGAAAACGATGGGAAAGACAATGAAAAATTAAAAAAAAATTGAAAAAAAATTATACTTCGAAAGTTTTTCAGAATTTTGAAGTAAAAGCACGATTTTTCCAAGCTTAGATCTAATTAAGTGATGTAATTCTTTGAAGACAAATCAAATCTGAATACTTATATAAATATTGATTCCAAAAATAAGCATGCAATGACGAATCTATTTCTTAAGCATAATCAACAAGTAACTTGGAAAAGAGAGTTTGGGTGTAAGAGATGGATGGGGCAGTTCAAGCCCTTGCTTGATCTTTCACTGATAGCCTTGGAGTCCCTTCAACAAAGGTTAGATTAAGAAAATGACACCAAGGAAGGAAAGAAACAACTTAGTTCAACGCTTTCTATGGATCTCGTGACCTGCAAAACTGTAGAACAACTCATGCACAAACTTGATTAGATCTAGTATGCATGCAAAGGAAAGACTTGAAGAACCTCAATATAACTGAATACAGTTGGTTACTCCTATATCTTTCCAATGCATATCATAAATAAGTAACTTAGCAGCTGTAAACACTTATCCTATGTATCATGCATGACCCTCTAAGCTAGTTACATCAATCATAAACAAGAGAAGTTCTTAAATCATACAATATCACCTCATTTATCTGGCATCCATCCAATGGCACACGGTAGAACGCCAAAGTCTTTCAATTTTATTATCAAAATCTCAGCAGCATTACAATAAGCAGAGGTCCCTTCCATCCATCCAGAATGAGGAAGAAGGGCCTCTATTTATACAAAAACCAAGCCCTAGGGGGGAATTAATGAACTAAAGATTAACCGGGAGTGTGACTGAGTTGAAGAGGAGTCTCACTGCGCTGAACTGAACTAATTGGAAGTGGAACTAGAGAGATAGATGCCACCTCTCCTACCAATTCAATCCCCAAGGGCCACCTCACCCAACCTCCTCACCAAACTCCACACGCGCGAGATTCCTTCCTCTCATGTGATTGTACGGCATCATGCATGACATAATTAAAGAAAGGTTTATTCCATAGTTTGAAACAACAAAGGTTGTTAACAAATGGGGAGGGGTCCACTGTCACCCATTCGCATCTTGGTATGGTAGCATGAGTATCCACTTAGTTGAAATCACCATTCTTTATAAAACAAACTCGCATGCATTTGGAAACATACGTGAAAAACCATGGCTTGAGAATAATATTTTAATAAGTGTAGATGGGTCCCCCCAATCCCACTCATCACCACCTCTCAAGCTAGCTTGAGTCTTCACTTCATGCTAGCGTCACACTCGTAAAATGAATCGTAACCACTTCTTTTATCCAAAGTTTGGTTTCGAGTTATGTGGAATCGCTAACAACTTGGACCACATGCCAAGTCATTTTATCACCATTAAAATATTAATTTTTGACTTTTCAAAACTTTGACTATAGTGCCAATTTGTCCAAATTTAGCATTTAAATGCCATTCTGATGCTCCGTTAGCCAAATGATGCCTTTCGGGATGTTTCAGCTGGTCGAAACATAGTGAAAGTGGCCCCTAAGGTAAAGATGTTGCTCCGGGCTTGAAAATGAGCCCAACCATGCCAAAAACGGACTCCGGATCATACTTTTTTATACATTTTGAAATTTTCCATTTAAAGTATTAAAAATGGCTTAAAAAACGGAAAAAAATATTTTTCCTTGGGATCAAACGAAACATTAGGGGGACCTAGTACATGTTCATATGACTCAATTCGAATCCCTAACATGTTGAAAAAGACTGACACGAAGGCTCTAATAACCTCCTAAGGTCAAAACACCAAGATGACTACACCCATCTTTGGAGGTGTGAGTGAAAAACTCAGAAATTATTAGTTGTTTTTTCAACAACCAATAATAACCAAGAGAAAAAACACTCTAGGCTAGTCGGCTTGATGCTCAAGTCTGGGAAGCCGAGCCTTTTATAAAAATTTAAATCGTAGGACATTTTTTACAATTTCCCCAAGGGGGTATGAACATGTATTTACAAAAAATAAAAAACGCTAGCCAAAACTGGCTAACTTTGGAGCACACTGAACTTTTGAACTTTGGAAATGAGCATTCATCATGCTCAATAACTGGCGGCTCAATAGGAAGTTCAACTATTGTACAAAATAGTTAGTAACATTGTGGCAAGCATTAAAAAATGCAAATTTTGTACTTTAATAGGGTCAAAATTTGCTTAGCGATTTTTTCCCCTATTTGTCGATTTTTCCCAATCTTTCTGATTTTTTTCCGATTTTCCTCGATTTTTGCCGATGTCCGATTTTTTGAAAAATTGCGATTTTTTCGGGCATTGCTGATTTCAAAACCAAATCTGCTGGCTAACACCCATATAGTTTATTATCAATATTAGTTACACATTGGAATGGCGATCCAATGAAGTATATGATCAGATAAGAAAGGAAGATACTCTAGTTTGTCCTTGGTCATGCTTGCTAAACCAAAATTTGGATATAGGATACCAAAGCTTGGATTGAGAACACGTTGGATCAATTTGAATCAAATGATTGATGTAGGCTTTTAGCCATTTGTGACTGTAATCTTTGTCACCACCTTGCTTGGAATAGACTCGTTACAAACCGGTAATCATTGGCTGCTGCTTTGTACATTGTTGTAGATCTCAACAAGGCTGTTTTGTAGAAACTAAAATCCTTGACAAAATAGGTAAATGAAAGCTAGAATATGTCTAATGAATTTCACAACTGATGTTGTATGTGAAGTTCTCATGTTCATTTCAAGTATTCCACAAATATGTAATGCATGGATTGCTAAATTCTGATGAAACAATCTGTGTACTTTCAACTTTTGTCTTTTTCCCTAGTAAATATCAGCAGTTTTTCTTTTGTATATAGACGCTAGATTGAATTTATGTAGTTAGAGGAACATGCATTATTAAAATAAGATAGATTTAATCTCTGCTTATGGCATGGTTGGTGCACATGGCGCAACCTATGGATTTATGTTTTAGTGGGAACACCTGCTAGAGTTTTAACATACACTTGGCTTCGGTTTTGGTTGATTGTTATGCTTAATTGGGTATGTTCTTTACACTAGCAAAGTCATACTTGTGCTACATTCTTAGATACTTTTATTTCTATGAAGACGGTGTGCCATTGACATGCTCTTCTGGAAAATTATACTATGAAATCTATTTAGTGGATATAAAAAGTTGTCCTTGTTGATATGAACAAAGAACAAGTTTTGGCCTAAAAACCTTATGGAAGATGCAGGTATCGAAGGAGAATGTTTCAGGAGAATGTTTATGAATTTATGTTGACATTGCTATAAAATAATATCTGAGTACCTTCAGTTTGTAGCTTGAGGCAGGAAAATATCTTAGAGGTTTAGACTGGCTAGAAGATGGCATTTTCTTATCTCTTTTCCCTTTTAAGTAGGTTGAGAGGCGATTGACATAGTATAATGAAGTCTTTGCACAACACGACTTATATATACTAGCTCTTATAAGATCTTATAATAGTAATCTAAACAATAATGGTTGCTTCCTTGCTTCGTCTACATTTTCATGACCGCTCTGTTAAGGTGAGCATTAATTGGTGTCTAACTACTGCACCAGTGTATAATCTCACAACCATTTTTGCAATGGCAAACCTTATTCAACATGGAAACTCAAGTTGGAACCTTCCAATCTTCCTGCCCCTTCAGCGTTCTGGATATCCTGGTAGGAGTATGATGTGGATAATGTTTTGCCTTTCTTGAATGACTCCTCTCTTGTAGCAATATAGTGAATAGTCCCATCATAAATGTTTTTTTTTGACTAAAACATAGGGGAAGTTTAAATTGATTCCGGTAAATCAGCTACCGTATGCTTTGACAAGTGTTCTATACTTCATAGCATAGTAGAATCTTTTCCAAAATGAGACTAGAACTCCAAAGAGGCCCAACGGCCTTATTACAAAATTTTAAAAAGAGGAGAAACGTCGGAGAAGCAAAGGGGAGGACGCGGAATGAGCGAGAACTGCAGAATTCCAGCATAGGGATCTTCATTTATCCATTTTAGCTACCAGCAGTCTCCATGGCACTTATACGCTTTCCAAAGTCTCCATGAGTGTTTGCAGCATCCTTGAAGCCAGTGCGAACCTCATCTTTGAAATCTACCATTCTTTCTGAGGAGGCAGCGTGGTCTTCTCTCAGTTTCCGGATATCTTCATTCAGCAGGTCCCAGGAATTTCCTCCTGTGAGAGAGGCCTCTTCCAGCTTTTTGTCTTGATTGTCCAACCGGCCTCTAAGTCTCCCCATTGAAGTTTCCAGAGCTTCAATTCGATCTTCCACTGAAGGACCCGAAGAGGAAGAGCTGTGCGACGTCATTGCAAGGACCGGGTGAACGCAACTGCTTCTCTTCCACGCAGCGATGGGGATCTCCTTTCCCTTCAGAGGAACTTCTGAACTTTGGCTCAAAATCACTGCAATGCTGAGGGAGAAATGACTGGGATAAATAACAATCCGAGAGGGTGAGCATAACACAAACTGCATGAGAACGAGATCGGGGTGCAGAGATTTTTTGCAGTGTAAGGAGAATCTCGGTACCAAGGAGCTCTGCGTAGCAAATGAGCTCGCCCTTCTCCAGCTAAGGGATGTCCCATCTAGTTTCCACACCATCCATGTGCAAATTACCTCTGCCCAAGAGGGTACCATCATTTGCTGCGCTGTCTGCCAGGGAGTTCAGACCTCTAAGGACGTGAAAGAATCTGATGGAGTGGAAACTTTTACAAAGCAGCCGAATTCTATGAAAAATTTGAGCTAGCTGAAGGTGGGAGGGCCGTTTCTTCTTAATAATGGCTTGGATTAGCAGGCGAGAGTCACCAAATACCAATAACTTTTCCATTCCTTTGGCTCATGCTATCCTCAGTCCTTGATAAAGACCACAAAACTCTGCTTTATTGTTTGTCTCAATGCCCAGTCCCCAAGCATAGGTGCTGACCATGTTGCCATTAGCTTCAGTAATCACTCCAACACATCCAGCCAAACCAAGATTGCCCTTTGATGCTCCGTCAAAGAAGAGACAGAGTGCATTCATGGAGAGTTTCCACCTGTTGAAGTCAAGCTCATCTAGCCTAATTTCCCATTGTGCAGAAGTGGTTTTTGTAAGGATTCGACTTAGGTGGTTGGGGACAAACATGCCAAGCCATTGAGATTCTTCGGGCAAAAGCAGAGCAGTATTATACAGGGAGACGTTCTGTTCCAGGGCTTCCCCAAGAATGGCTCTTGCCTGGGCTGCAATTTTAGAGGGATGGCTTTCCTGTCCCTTGAAGATTCGGTTGTTTCTTTCAATCCAAATTTTCCAACAGGTGGCTTTTAGAATCCAATTCCAGGCAGTTTGGAGCAGAGGTTTCTTGGCTAGCTGAAACGGAGAGAGATTCATTTAGACTGAAAGAAGGTCTTGGATAGTGATAGGAAGATTAATGCTTGGGTTCATCCTCAAAGCTTGTTGCCAAACCTCTTTGGAGAAATGGCAGCCAAGGATTATGAGGTTTCAGTCTTGTTTTTGCAGAGCGAGCATCTAGTAGGGCCTTCCATACCTATTTTCTTGAGGTTTTCTCCAGTGAGAATGCTTTGGTGGGCAAGCGTCCAGCAAAACATGTCAATTTTCGGGATGAAGGCTTTTGACCAAAGAAACTTCCAGACCACTGGATTGGGAGCAGCATAGGGGATTCCTTGGATGTTCTTGTAACCTTCAGCAGAGGAATAATTTCCAGAGATGCTTCCCCACCCTCTTTTGTCTCTGATTCCTTCTTTAATGGGAGATTTGCCTTGGAGGAGGATTGTTAGACTTTCAGCTTCTGCTTCCAGATCCGGAGGGTGGTTGCCTAGATCCAAGCCTGTCCACTTGTTGCCTTCCCAAGTTGACAGATCCCACAGCGAGTTGACTCCTTTATTTAAAAGCCAGAGTTTGAGGTTTGCCACTTCCGAACAAGACCCAATAGGAGTTTCTCCCAGGATTGAGTCATCCCATATGCTAATTGTTTTCCCATCACCAGGAATCCAGAAAAGGTTCCTTTTGAATGGTTCCCGAGCTTTAATACAAAGTTTGTAGATTGGAGAACCATTTCTGATTGGAGGGGGCATATCCAAGCATCTCTTCCTTTGTCCTGGAAAGTATTTTTTCTGGAGAACTTTCTTGCTCCAGCTATCTTTCCCGGTTACAATTTGCCAGAGTAATTTAACTCCTAAGGCCAGATTTTGGATGGAGAGATTCCGCACTTGAAGCCCTCCTTCGTCACGGGGCTTTTGAATCTTATTCCAGCTAATAAGATGGAGCTTCTTTTCATTCCCCTTGCCCCCTTCCCATATAAATTTTCTAAGCAGACCTTCCATTTTGCAAATAACCAAACCTGTGGCGAGCAGAATGGAAGAATGGTAAATAGGCATGCTATTTAGAACAACTTTTATAAGAGTAGTCTTTCCTGCTAGATTGAACCAATTGGCACTCCAACTTTGGATTTTGGTTTTAATTTTGTCTAAAATAATATCCCAATTTGCTGATTTGATTTTGGTTTTGCAGATGGGGATGCCAAGGTAAATGAAGCTCTCCCATTCCATTGTGCCTTCCATCCCAAGCATTCTGGTTATTTCCTGGAGCTCTCTTGCAGAACACTTCCAGCTGAAGATTTTGCTTTTTTGGAAGTTGATTTTGCTTCCAGACACCTCCTTGTAAATTTCCAATTCTTGCTTAAAGTGCTCAGCTGAATGGGAGGTTGCTCCTCCCAATAACAGGGTGTCATCCGCAAATTGAGCATGGTTTATGTTTCGAACATCATTCACTATTCTAAGGCCTGGCAGCGTGTGGATTTCCTGGCAAAGGTTGAGTTGAAAGCTGAGGACCGAAGCTTGAATGGCATAGAGAAGTGGAGACAACGGGCAGCCCTGCCTTAGCCCTCTAGTGGCTTTAAAGAAGCCCGTGGGTCTTCCATTAACTAGAGGGGCTATCCATGGAGCACCCACGCTGCCTTTAATCCAGTCTATAATAGCTGAAGAGAAGCCAAATTTTGCCATAACAGCAAACAGAAAATCATGCCTGACACGATCAAAAGCATTAGTTAAATCAAGTTTAATAACCATACCTTTCTCATTACGTTGATAGCTGGAATGGATAGCTTCTTGGATGAGGATGATGTTGTCAAGGATTTTCCTTCCCTTGATGAAGCCTCCCTGATTTTCCGAGATAGTCCTGGGCAGAATTCTTTTTAGTCTGGAGGCAATAATCTTGGTAGTGATCTTGTACCCTGTGTTGCACAAAGAGATCGGTCTGAAGCGATTGAAGGTGTTGGCACCTTTTTCTTTTGGAATCAGAGCAAGGAAGGAAGAGTTGGTGCTGCCCCCCAGCCTATTGACCAACTGAGAATGCCGAATCATTTTAAGAGATCAAACTTGATTATTGACCAGCAGCAGGTGAAGAATCTCGTTGTGAAACCGTCAGGGCCGGGTGCGCTATCAGGTTTCATAATCGAGAGAATACCTTTAAGTTCATTCATAGTAACCGGGGCTGTAAGGAGATTGTTCTCCTCAGGCTTGATAAGGTTCGGGATGAGGTCAAACGGATAGGCTGAGTTGTCAATCAGGTCCTCTATGGGGGCTGTGAATAACTCCTTGAAAGTTTCCTGGGCTGCCTGCTTGATGCCCTCAAAATCTTTGAGAAGGTCACCTTGATAGTTGATTTCAGAGACCGCCTTGTAGTTTTTACGAGCCTCGGCCTGCTTATGGAAGTACTTTGTATTTTTGTCCCCACTTAAAAGCCAGAGATTTCGGGACTTTTGTCTCTAGTATTCTTCCTCCATCCTACAGGCAGAAAATAAAGCTTTTTGGAGCTCCTCTTCCTTTCGAAGAATGCAATCGGTAACAGGTGAAGCGTCCATGAGAACTTGGTGGGATTCCAGATCAGCTTGAGCAGTTTTCCTTCTTGTTAGAGGAGTGATAAGGAGCCTTGCCCAATTTTTCAGGTCCTTTTTAAGCCTTTTTAATTTGGTTTCCCAAATGTAGGAAGGCGATCCTCTAATTTGGGGGGCCCAGGAGTCAGCCACGACTTGCAAGAAGTCCTCGCGCTGGATCCAGAGGGGACTAAAACGAAAGGGGATCGGACCTAGATCTTGATTGAGAGAAAGCTCAAGAAGGATGGGCTTATGATTGGAGGTGCAGTGTGGCAGAATTTTGGAAGAGGCTAAAAGACCAAGGGAGAGAAAGGAGGAATGAACTAGGAACTTGTCAAGCCGGGCAGCAACATGACCAGGTCCAACTCTCTTATTCGTCCAGGTGAACTTACCTCTGGCAGGTTTTATGTCAATGAGATCCCATCCAAGGATGATATCCTCAACCCATTCCCTCGATGGATCCCTGACCAACGTGCCTCCTTTTTTCTCATTTGTTGCAAGGGTGACATTCAAGTCGCCTGCTATTATAATATTATCAAGGCGCTGAAGGTTGAGAAAAGATTCTAACATATACCAGCAGTCTTTTTTTTCCGATAGTAAGACTGGAACATAGAGATTGAAAAGACTTACAGTATGCCCAAAGGCTTTGTGGATGAGTTTGGTAAAAACCCAATGAAGCTCACGAACTTCAGTTTCAAGATTATAAAGGTTGGAGTCCCAAAAGGTAGCAATACCTCTAGAAGCACCTCTGGAGTTGTTGGCAATCCCATGACCTTTTTTCCAGAACTTTTTCTCAGCTTGGAGGACAACGGCTTCCTCCATTTTTGTCTCCTGGACTAGTAGAATCTCAGGGTTATGAATTCGGACCAGATCTTTCATTGCTTCTTCTTTGAAAGTAGAACCTAAGCCTTTGCAATTCCAGGAGATGTTACGCATTAAGAACTTTGGCGGGGGGGGGGGGGGGGCCCCTTTTGAGGCTGAAGCTATTCCTTTTTTGGATCTGGTGTTCATGATACCTTTTAGGGTTTTTTGTGAGCCGTTGAGGACTGCTAGATATGTTGCCTCTTCTCTCTGCTTCTTTTTAGATTTCCTCCCTCTTGGATTTTTGAAGAGAGCCGTCGGTAGACTGCTAGATGAGTCCCCTTCATCCGTCTCTTCACCTGGGTCCGATTCTAGCAGCAAAGGATCCACGCTTGTTTCTTTGGAGGGTTCAGAGGCATCAGCCGCAGAGGAAGCTTTTGGGTCGGATTGGGGTATTTCTCCAGGTTCCAACGGATCTGCACTTTGCGTCTCTGTCTCTTTATTTCTGGATTGGTTTCCGGTTTGATTTCCAGCTAGGTCGCTGGCCTTCCTTGGATTTTTGGCTTCTTGAATGACGATTGGAGCAAATTTGGTGGCTTCCTAGTTGTTTGAGCTCGCTGGCTGGTTCTGCATGTCGCCTCCAGTCTTTTTTTCTTGATTTTTGTTGCTTGTTTTCCCTTTCTTAACTTTTTGCCAGCCTTCTCCTTCTTCATGGACCTGTATTTGAGGGCAGTTTTTCTGGAAATGACCATGGTCGTGACAGTGGCGGCATTTGAACGGCAGCTGTTCATAATCCAGCTTTTGGTAGTGGTGCCAATCTCCAACTTTCAGTTTAACTGTTTCAGGCAGCCCTACTTCCAGGTCAACCTCAACACATATTCTGGCGCAGGAATATTGACCTTTGTTCTCTGCTTTGTCTATGTATCTCCCAAGGGCATTCCCCACTTTTTCCAGGGTTTGTGTGTTCCAGCAGTGAACTGGGAGGTTTGGGAGCCTCACCCACACTGGAACTTCCTTTGGGATATCTACTTCAGCATTGAAATCCGGGGTCCATTTGTTGAGATACAGTCCTTGGGTACCCATGAAGTACGGGTCGCTTCTGAAGACTAGATCTCGGTCTTCTTTGGATATAAATTCAAAAATGAAGAACCCTCTTCCAACCGGGTAGCAGGTAAAACTGTTTTTGAGCTGAGGCCTCCAGTTCCTTTGGATCCAATCGTCAGTGGTTCTTGTTGAGGGCCATAACCCCATGAACTGTCCAACCAGTCCGTGCTCAGCTAGCGCCAAGGTGATCTTGATGGGCTGTTCAGTTGGGAGGTCAATTTCAGGGACTGCATCAAGTTTCTTGATGAATTTTGAAATGGACGGGGCTACCGGTTTGAATCCCGGAGCCGAAAGCAACCTTCTGAAGGCAACCTCGACAGAGGAAGGAGGAGAGGGAGGGGAGAGTCCTCCCCCAGGCGCAGCCATGAGGGCGGCCTGAGATCTCGAGCGCCAGAAAACCCTACGGCGGCAGCCAAAGCACACGCAGCCTCCAAAGCGATGAGCGATCTTCAATCTTCTTGTCAGTCCCATCATAAATGTTGTTATATGAGTAAGTGATGTGTTTTATATCAATCAATGTTAGTTGTTAGATATGAATAATCTGCTAACATCAATAAACCCTTTGCTTGAGCTTGATTTTGAGCTCTGCTAATCTTTTCTGCAGCATCTAACTGACTTTGATCATCCTAACATAGGTATTGATAAGTGATACTACTGGTGCCAATATTAGTTTATATTCACTGGTGTTTTATTGGTGTCAACTGAAGCCGAAATATCTGTTTTCATGCTCTAGATTTAAGTGAGGGTTTATTGGAGCTCCAGTTTAGTTATGTTGGTTTTCGTTATAAGAAACTCGGGAACACTTTAAAATTTGATATTTTATTTTAAAGGCCAATATATAGCTTATGTATTGGCCTGCACTTATTATATATAGCTTATGTACAGGCCAATACATAAATCCAAAAATGGTAGAATTTTTTTAAATAAACATGCCAATTTTAGAAAGAAAAAAACTATGTTTTTATACTTAATTTAATATGTGTTTATATAGCTTATGTACAGGCTAATGCATAAATTCAAAATATTTTTAAATAAAAACTGATATGTCAAATTTATAAATAAAAAAAATTAATTTAATATTTTTTTAATATTTATATTATATTTTTAAATAAAAACTTATTTCAAATTTGAAAAGAACAAAATCATATATTGTTATACTTCATTATTTTTTATTTTTTTCTATATTTATATTTTAATCTTTATCATTTTATATTTTTGTTATTAAATGGAATCATCCTTGGTCCAAAATTTCCAAATATTATTTTAATTTGTAATTTTTTATCATGCAGAACTACTATATCAAAATATTTCTAAAATATTTTATTAATACATTTGATTAAAATGTCTATAAAAATAGATATAAGTAATTTACTACAAATTTGAAATAAATTCTTTACCTAGTTAATATTGAATAAATTCCCTAATCATTTTCATATCACATATTTGTAAGTATCTTAATTAATCTAGATGTAAGTAATGAAGTTACACATTTGTTATTATTCTCAAACATATTGATATTCTTTAGCTATGTAACTTATAGTTCCCTTCTACTTAAAAGCCAAACAGTTAACTTGTTATGAAACAAGTAGCTATGTAACGTCAGTTTTAATTTAAGGTTGGATATGAGTTTTTACTTCTCTCTTATTAAATTCCTTTTTCTCTTATGCTCTTGTTAATATTAATATTAATTATAAAAAGTAAATTATCTTCTAAGATTGAAAACTTAACATTTATGTAGTGTTATATTTGCTAATAATTCAAGAAAGATGCAAATCTTAGTTACTAAGATTACTTTATATATGGAAATTTTGGACCAAGGATGATTCCATTTAATAACAAAAAGGAAGGATGATTCCATTTTTCTATTTTTTCTATTTATATTTTAATCTTTAGAAATTACCTTAACACCAAATAAATACTTCAAACTAATAGTTGACTACCTATTGTGAAGGTCACTTGATAATGTTAGTTATATTTATAATTACCTATTGTGAAGGCCTAGTTATATTTATAATTCTCACCTAGTGTGAGTTTAATTTGAAATTATATATATATATATAATAATTATATATTAAATAATTATATGCTATAAAAGTTTAGAATAATAGTTGAGAGTATTGAATGAAGCACAAACAAAGCATTTTTTAGATTGTTATTTTTTGGTTCTATTTTTAAATATTCTATTTGTAGAAATATGTATTTGTGAAAAAGTTTGCAATTTATTGATTAATAATATTGTTATCTGTATTGATTATATTATTTTTTATTTTTATATTATAAAGCACTAACTAAGCAAATCAAATCAGAATGAATATTTTAAACATAAAGTTCGTCATATGTTAATAATTTCTTGTCATTTTACAATGATTTTGGATGTTCATGTGATTAGTATATTAATTTAATTTATTTTAAATTATTTTATTGCAACAAAAAATACATTATTTGTAGTTGTGTAGTATCTTTCATAATAATGTGGGTTTAACAAACCTTTATTAATAAGGTTTTAAACATAAAGTTGGTCATATGCTAATAATTTCTTGTCATTTTACAATGATATAGTTGATTTGGATGATGATGTATTTAGTATATTAATTTAATTTATTTTAAATTATTTTATTGCAACAAAAAATACATTATTTTGTAGTTGTGTAGTATTTTTCATAATAATGTGGGTTTAACAAAACAAACCCTTGTTAAGAATGGGTTAATTTTTTTATATGTTTGTGAGGTGTAATTTAGTAGATTGATTTGAGTGGTTGAGTTTAATGTCATTTTTTTTAACTAGTTAAAAAAACTATTATATTGAGTTTTATTATTTTATATTATTTTCGAATATATATCTTTATAAATATCTTGCATTATTAGCTATTAAAATTGGTTTTTATTGCACTGAATAAAATGACGGCCTCCTTGATAAGGTGCTGGACAAGATAACATGGGTGTTCACTTTCTATTCTTTTTCAGTCTTATCACCATGGAAAACCTATAATGCTACACAACATCATGAGAGGACAATCCCTAAGATTATATTTAGTTATAAAAAGTGATATTATACTCCAATACTCCAAAAATAATCCAGGTAAGACCTATTCTTAACCAAAAAAACATCAGGAGCTAAACTAGCTAACCTTATCTCAATTTCTTGTCATTTTACAATGATATAGTTGATTTGGATGTAAATGTATTTAGTATATTAATTTAATTTATTTTAAATTATTTTACTGCAACAAAAAATACATTATTTTGTAGTTGTGGTAGTATCTTTCATAATGATGTGGGTTTAACAAACCCACATTAACATTGAGTTAATTTTTTTTTTATGTTTGTGAGGTGTAATTAAGTGGATTGATTTTAGTGGTTGAGTTTAATGTCATTTTTTAAACTAGTTAAAAAAATTGTTATATTAAGTTTTACTATTTTATATTATTTTTGAATATATATCTTTATAAATATCTTGCATTATTAGTTATCAAAATTGGCTTTTATTGCATTGAATAAGACTGTGACCTTGTTGATTAGATGTCGGACATGAGAACATGGGTGTTCACTTTCTATCCTTTTTTAGTCTCATCACTATGGAAAACCTGTATTGCTACACAACATCATGACAGGTCAATCCCCGAGATATTATTTAGTTATAAAGAGTAATATTATACTCCAAAAATAATCCAGGTAGGATCTATTCTTCACCGAAAGAACATCATGAGCTAAACTAGCTAACCTTATCTCATATGGGTAAGAGCCTCCCTCATAAGTAACATCATCGTCCCCCACTGGTTCTTCGGAGACGTCTAATCAAAGAATAATACAATAGTTTAGGTTTTTCAATTTTATTATTATTATTATCTTTTTATTTTTCACTTGTTCTTTTAGCTTATAAAAGTACATGTACAAAGATGCACAAACTCAAACATAGAGTTGCATAAAAAAAACATGTACCAAGTTCCACAGGTATAACACAAACATGTAGCATTGCACACAAAAAACATGTACAAAGTTCTACAAGCATAAACACAAACATGTAGCTTTGCACACAAAAAACATGAACAAAGATTCATAAACACAACCAGTATAAAAATCATGTCATTTAACAAACAATTTCATAGATAAAGTACAAATACAATTACACTCACAATCAATTGATGCAAACTATACAAATATATTAAATAACTAGACCACTCCACATTCAACTTCAAATTTAAAAAATCAATAAAATTTGTTTCCTATTAAACAATTTTAATACTTGAATGCCGACACTTGCCTTCCCCAAAGTCCAAGTTGACATTATGTTTGCATGTGGTTTTAGAGGACACCTATGAGCTTTATAAGGAAGTTGCTCATGGCATTTGTAATGGTGCTATGATGTGGGCTTGTGATGAGGTCATGGGTGGTTGGGAATGACAATTGAAATTGGTTTTCCTACGTAACTATATCGTGCTTATATCTAGTGTGAGGTGGTTGACGCAAGGAGGTGTTGTGAATCAAGAGGGGTAAGGATGACTTCAAGACAGTGGGCAATTAGCTTGAATGGGGGAAGCAAGTCATGGACATTAATTCCACTAGGGTTGGTGAAACAAAACATGGGAAAATAGTTTTTTTACCAGTAAATGAAAATGCTCTTATGCAAACTAAAGATAGATAGGGGGTTGAACTTGCATAGGAACATGGCTCAAATTATGAAGGACCTAGATTTGATGATGGTGTCTATCGGTTTTGTCTTAGATGAAGGATTGTGAATTTCATGTTAGGACTATTTCTTGAATCAAATCTATTTGTTATAATTATTTAATTATTTATAATATTTTCTACCTACTTTAGTTAATAGTTTAATATATTAATTCACAAACTCGAGTTGCATACAAAAATATGTATAAATATCCTTATTTATATAGCATTATATAAATAATACATGAACAAAAGTTCACAAACACGCACCATAAACATAGACAAATTAATATATTAATTCACAAACATGAGTTGCATACAAAAAATATGTACAAATGTCCAAATTATATAGCATTATAAAAATAATACATGTACAAAAGTTCATAAATATATACGAAAAACATGGACATATTATGATACACAGTTGTAAACCAAAAAACATTATTTCATTTAACAAACATATGATTACAACAAATATTTTAGAAAAATAAAATATATTAACCCAAAGATTATATTCAAAATAAACAATTTCATAAAGTGGATGCAAACTACGAAACTATTTTAAATAACCAAACAATTTCGACAATAATCAACAAACATGCATGTACAAACATATAATGTTACATTCAAAATTCATATACAAATATACAACGTTATATAAAAAAAATCATGTACAAAAATCTACAAACACAAACATAGAGTTGCATGCTAAAAATATGTATAAAGATCTATAAACATATTATAAACATATTGAATTGCATGCAAAAGAAATATGGACAAAGATTCACAAACACATAAAGCTGCATAAAAACTTAATATTCATAATATGAAAAAATAACATTCATAAGTTGCATAAAAAAACTTAATATTCATAATATGAAAAATAACATTCATAATAACAAAACTTAATATTCATAATATGAAAAGATAACATTCATTTCATATTAAACAATTTCAAATTAAAAACACACTCAAATACAACAAAACAAGCAAAAATAAAATTAAAATACTGAAATGCTCTCAATTCTCCCTAGAGACATGTGCTCTTAATTGGGTCACCTTTGGATCTTGATGTACAAATCATATGGAAAAAAAATAACATGTATTAAAGATAATAAAGTATAAATAAAATACAAATTTTTAAAATAGACCTTAAATTTGGTTATTTAATATTTTTGAATATATAACATTACATAAAAATAAATACTCACAACAAAACATAAAAAATAAACATTATTTCATTAAGTAACATAATTTCAATTTCAAATTAGTAAAATCAATATTTATTTCATATTAAACAATTTCAAATTAACAATTTTTAATTTTATAAAATCAATATTTTATTCTTTCATCATATTTTTGTTGTATTTATATCATATATATTTATAATGTTAAATATAAATATAAAGTTTTGATTTTTTTAGATTATGTATGTTTTTTAGATTCTCTTATTTTAAGTATATTTTTTTTAGATTTTTTTTTTTAAGGTTTACATCTTATCATTAATAAATTCATTTTTTTTAGATTCACCACTATTATCATTAATAAATTCATTTATTTTATAATATTGAATGATTTTAATAATTTTATTAAGAACAAACCAAGACCAAGTGGTAAAATTGAAATGCTATAAACGGAAGGTCTTGTTACCCACCATTTAGATGTACCCAAAAATGGCTGATTTATTTATTTTAAATTAAAAACATATTATTTATTTATTTATTCTAAAATATCTTATTACATGAAGTTTATATGTTTTATCAGTAAATGTTAAAATATAATTATTGTGAATATCTAATATATTTTATTTTAAGTTTATATGTTTATCGGTAAATATTAAAGTATAATTATTGTGAATATCTAATATATTTTATTTTAAGTTTATATGTTTTAGTGGTAATTGTTAAAGTATCATTATTGTGAATAATTAATATATTTTATTTATTAAAAAATGACAAAGCAAAAATGATTTTAATATTATTAAAATCTATTTAATTTCAAGTAAAAAAATATTAAAAACATAATATTTATTTGTTTATAAATTTATATGCTTTAGTGGTAATTGTTAAAGAATCATTATTGTGAATATCTAATATACATATTTTTTAAAATTACTTTAATAATATATATATACTTTTTAAAATTACATTAATAATATATATATTTAAAAAAAATATTTTAATATTATTAAAATTTGATTATAATATTATTATTATTTTAAAATTTGATAATTAATATTTAAATATTATAAATACACATGGTAAAAATTTTAATCTCTTTTTTAATAATAAACTACAATTTTTAAAAATTTAATCACAAGTTTAATAAATATGAAATATTCAAATATTATGTGTTAACAAAAATATAGTTTATTTAATTTTAATTTATATTTTTAAATAGAAGTTGTGTTATTATTTATCATTTTTATATATTGTTTTTATTTGCAATTTATCTTTGTTAATATTTATCATTTTTATTTGTTTTTATCTTTTGTTAATATTATATGATTATGGTATTCTATATTTCTTAGGGACCAAGAGCTGCGCTGCGCGTTAGGGTTGAGCTACGTTGAGCAGTGATGGCGGCGCCTGGGGGTGGGGAGCCCCCCCCCCCCTCCGAGATCGGACGAGGAAGCCTTCCGGAGGCTCCTTAGCAGAGGCAAGAAGCCCTCTATCCCAGAGATCCCATAATTTATCAAGAAGTTGGAGGAAATTCCTGAAATTGACCTTCCTAAAGAAAAACCAATGAAGATAGCTCTGGCACTAGCTAAGCGAGGTCTAGTGGGCCAGTTTATGGGCTTATGGCCCTCCACCAAGACGACTCATGACTGGATACAGAGAAATTGGAAGCCCAATATGAAACACGGAGTAACTTGCTACCTTGTTGGAAGAGGGTTTTTTGTGTTCGAATTCATCTTAGAAGAAGACTGTGATCTAATCTTTAGAAATGGTCCCTACTTCATGGGAACACAAGGTCTATACCTGAATAAATGGACACCAGATTTTGATCCCTCAGTCGATCTACCCAAAGAAGTGTCGGTATGGGTTAGGCTTCCTAACCTTCCGGTGCATTGCTGGGATATCGAATCTCTGCAGAGAGTAGGGAACGGAATCGACCGCTTCATTGACAAAGCTGATAACAAGGGACAATACACCTGTGCCAGAATCTGTGTTGAAGTTGATCTTGAAGTCGGCCTTCCTGAGGCAGTAAAATTAACTGTTGGATCCTGGACCCACTATCAGAAATTGGACTACGAGCACTTGCCCTTCAAGTGCAGGAACTGCCAAGAGCATGGCCACTTCCAAAGACATTGTCCCAAATTGGCCGCTGGGAAAGAAGATGCTAAAGGATGGCATAAAGTAAAGAAAGGCAGAACCTCTAACAACGCCAAAAGCAAGGAGAAAACGACCCAGGAACCCCCAACAGTTGGCAGCTCAAAATCTAATCACCAGGAACCTCCCAATGAAGCTCAAACCCTCATAAACGCTCCAAAAGATGAAGAAATTCGGGCGCCACAAGGCCCAACCGACCCAATTCCGCATCCTGTTGTCTCTAGCTAGTCAAAGGAACACATCAGTTTGGGCTCGGAAACAGGAGCTGAATCTTTTGAGGAAGGAGATACTGAAGCAAGCAGTCTGTCAGGCTCACCAGACCAACCAAAGCGCAGACGGAAGACTGAGAAGAAGAGAAGAGAAGAGCAGTCCTACAAGGATGTGGTTCAAGGCTCTCAGCATACCATACCAGAAATGATGCATACTAGATCGGGGATGAAGCTAGGGAAGACTCCGAAAGGGGGCCATCCCTCTCACTCAGGCAAATAATGCAATATGTCTCCTGGAATTGCAGAGGACTAGGCAGCACTCTAAAGGAAGCAGCCATCAGGGATCTAGTAAGAGTAACAAGGCCTGAAGTCCTCCTAATCTAGGAGATGAAGATGGATAAGGATGCTCTCCTCCGAGCAAGCACCTCGTTCTGGAAGAAAGGCCCGGGTAGGGCTGTGAACGCAAGAGAAGCCTTGGGAGGTTTAGCAACGTTCTGGGACTCTTCAAAGCTCGATCTAATCGAAGAAGAAGGTACCATTCACTGGTTATTTACCAAGCTGATCCATAAAGACTCCGGTCATCTTGTAAGTCTCTTTAATATGTATGTTCCTGTCTCTCTTGTTGAGAAAAAAGAATGCTGGGATTCCTTAAAATTATTTCTTAATCAACACAATCTTGAAAACTTCGTAGTGGCTAGAGATTTAAATGTAACCCTTGCTCTGGCGGAAAAAAAAGGGGGATCAATAGTCCGAGATCTTGCAAGAGAGTGGGTGGAAGACTTGACGCTGGAATGGGAGCTTGAAGATATCATTCTTGACAAAGGAAAGTTCACCTGGTCCAACAAAAGGATTGGACCGGGCCACATAGCTGCCCGCCTTGATCGCTTCCTCATTCATTCCTCCTTTCTAACCCTTGGTCTTATGGCGACCTCCAAAATGGCGACCTCCAAGATTCTCCCACATTACACCTCTGATCATAAACCTATTTCGCTCTCCCTGTCTAGTGGGGAAAAGCTAGGTCCTATCCCCTTCCGGTTTAGCCCAATTTGGGTTAATCAGGAAAGCTTCTTGATCTTGTGTCCAATTCCTGGAAGCAACCTGTGTATGGCTCCCCTTTCTATGTATGGGAAGGAAAGCTCAGAAGACTCAAAGCTGACCTGAAAGCTTGGGCTAAAGGACTAAGCTCTCCCACAGCTGAAAGGATAAGAATTCAGAAGGCCTTAGAAAGACACCAAATGGCCTTGGAAGAATCTCTAGTCACCCCTGACTTGATTAACCGGGAAGCTGAGCTTCAAAGGATGTACCATAAACCTTGCAGAGAAGAGGAAATATATTGGAGAGTCAAATCCAGAACGCTTTGGCTGCAAGCTGGAGACAAAAACACTTCGTTCTTTCACAAGCAAGCTCAAGCTAGGAAAAACTACAATTCCATTAGTGAAATTCAGATGCAAGATCAAGTCATAAAGGACTTCAGCGACATCAAGGAGGCAGCGTATTCCTTTTTCAAAAACCTCTATTCAGCCCCGGACCTGGATCCAGTGGACCTGAACATTTACCCTCTCTCAGAGATTCCAAGCACGATCAATGATGATGACAACATGATGCTGAACAGCCTTGTCAGCATTCGGGAAATCAAGAAAGCCCTCTTCAAAATGGACCCTGACAAAGCTCCAGGGCTAGATGGATTCACAGCCCGGTTCTATATTGCTTGCTGGGATATTATAAAAAAGGACCTATACAGAATGGTCAAGAAGGCTTAGAACTGTACCAAGTTGGGTGGCAGCACTAATTCCTCTTTCTTGGCCCTCATTCCAAAAGAAAAAGCTGCCAAGAACTTTAGCAGATTCAGACCTATCTCCCTCTGCAATACGGGATATAAAGTCATCACTAAAATAATGGCTAACAGACTCAAAAGAATTCTGCCTAAGCTGATCCCGGAAAATCAAGATGGGTTCGTGAGAGGAAGACAGATCTTGGATAACATTATATTAGTCCAAGAAGCCATTCATACCAGCTACAGGAAAAAAGAGAAGGGTATGGTGGTTAAGCTGAATTTCGCCAGTGCCTTTGACATAGTCAAGCATGATTTTCTTTTTGTAGCCATGAGGAACTTTGGGTTCAGTCAAAAATTTATAGAATGGTTCAAAGCCTGCATATCAGCCCCCTGGATTGCCTCGTTGGTTAATGGTCGTCCCACCAATTTCTTCCAGGCTTCAAGAGGATTAAGGCAAAACTACCCTCTATCCCCTGTGCTTTTTGTCATACAAGCCTCCGTGCTTAGCTTCCAACTAAACAGAAGGCTTTAAAACAGATCTCTCTCAGGCATCAGAATCGTCCCAAAGGTCAAGGAGGTAAACCACGCGCAATTCGCTAACGATACTCTTTTACTGGGCGCTGCCAATCTTATTACTGCCAGGAACTTCAAAACTGAACTTGACCTCTACAGAAGCAGCTCTGGAAGTGAAATAAATTACCACAAAAGTAAGATTTTTGGCTGGAATTGGTCTCCTCTCGAAATGATGGAGATTTCTAGGATTCTTGGAATGGAAGGTATCACAACATGGGACACTTTAAACTATCTGGGCATTCCAATTTTCAAAGCTTCCCCCAAAGTTGCCCATTGGCTGCCTCTTCTGGACAAATTAAAAAACAAGATCCTTGCATGGGGAGCAAACTGGCTCAACAAAGCAGGTAAGGTCGTTTTGATGAACTCTGTCCTCACCAATCTGCCAATCTATCAATGTATTGTTAGCTCCCAAAACAATAACAAACAAAATTAATGAGTTGCTCCATTGCTTCCTCTGGGAAGGAGGTCGTGACTGTGAGAAGAAGCTCCATCTTGTGAACTCGGACAAGGTAACGAAGCCAAAGATGGAGGGGGGTCTTCAAATTAGAAATGTGGCTACCCAAAATCTTGCCATGGGTGGCAAAATTCTATAAAATATGATTACTGGGAAAAGAACATGGAGCAAACAAATTCTCAGGAAAAAATACTTCAAAGGAGACAAGGAGAGATGCCTGGAAAAACCCACAAAAACGCAGAAAGGATCCTCGATCTTCACGCTCTGCAAAAGGGCCCTCCCTCACTTCATCCCAAAAGCTCACATGGATTCCCGGAAATGGTGCAAAAATTAAAATTTGGGAGGACTCTATCCTGGGGGATCAGCCTCTTAATGAATTAAACGACCTGGGGAATATCAAATCGTGGCTCCTGCCAAATAATCGCACCACTCTGTGGGACATCTCCATCTGGAATAACGATGATCATGAATCCTGGGAAAACTGGAACCTAGGAGACTACTCGGAAGAGCTAAAGGAGGAAGCTTCAACGCTGTTGGTTCTTCTTCAAGGGAAATCACCCCATACTGCCAGATCCAAAGACAAACGGGGCTGGGGTTCACGATCTGGGAAATATACAGCAGCTGCTGGCTACGCTGCCATCTTGGAAACGCCTTGGGTCCCTCCTAACCCAGCACCGTGGAAAACTCTCTGGAATTTCCCCTCAATTCCCAAAATTGATATTTTCATATGGACTCTACTCCATAACAACATTATGACCAGCGACAATCTCAAGAGGAAAGGCTGGGAAGGGCCTTCATGCTGCTCCCTGTGCAATCACGCTGAAGAAACGACTGAGCATCTCTTTACCAGCTGCGAGTTCACTAAAGAGGTATGGAGGATTATGATAGGATCTACTACTGAAAGACTGCCAAACTCAGTAATGGAGATCATAAGCAATTGGAATTCACTCTCTCTTTTCAATCTGAGCAAGAAAAACCTCCTCAAGCTCGCGTGGATGTGGACTCCCAAATTTATGTGTTGGAAAATCTGGTTGGAGAGGAACAACAGAATTTTTAAAGAGGAAAGTAGACTCCCTCCTCAAGTCACTGTTAAAGCCCGGATATGATGGCAGAAGTGCTAAGTACTAAGCCTTTCATCAAAAATTCGACCAACCTGTCTCCTGAAGAAGAGCGCTGCCTTAGGGAGCTCAATCTGAACCAGCAAACCACCGAAGCAATCAATCCTCCTCAAAAGTTAAACTGGGAAATCAGGTTGGATGAACAGGAATTCATCAAGTGAAGGTCAGCCCTTGATGAATGGCGCCTCTTCTTTGACGGGGCCTCGAAAGGAAATCCTGGACAAGCTGGAGGAGGCGGCATCATCATTGATCCCTTTGGCAAGTTGTATCTGTCCTATGCATGGGGACTGTGATACGCCTCCAACAATCAGGCTGAGTTTTTGGCGCTGTGGCAAGGTCTAAACCAAGCAAGGAAGCTGAACATCCAGAAGATTACTATCTTTGGTGACTCCAGGCTTATTGTTAAGGCGTTACATACTAAGAAAGGGCCAACGAATATTAACCTCGGTCAAACGCACAGGAAAGTCCTCCTTCTGACGCACTTCAGCACTTACAAGGCTTACCACGTGCTAAGGAATCTCAATAATCTAGCGGATGCTGAGGCCAATCGGGGCACTTCCTTGAGCAAGAGCCAGCTAATTGTCAATGCAGAAACGTCAAATCAACTGATTCCCTAACACTAAGGCTCCTCTAGTCTACAACTTTTCAGCAAATGCAGAATCTAGAAAGATTCGACCCAACCCTGTATCAGCCATGTGTGTTTTGGAGATGAAGTTCAAAATAGTAATTATGAATTTGCACTGTAATGGCCTTGGCAGCCTCTTTGCCAGTCTCTAATTAAAATTTTAACCGTTTTCGTAAAAAAAAAATATTATATGATTATGGTGTTATTATTTATCATTTTTATATATTGTTTTTATTTGCAATTTAAATTCGTTAATATTTATCATTTTTATTTGTTTTTATCCTTTGTTAATATTATATGATTATAAATTTATCTTTTTTTATCGTTATAATTTCATTAATGAAACAACTTAATTTATCTTCTTTTATAGTAATCACTTCATTAATGAAAATAACTTTTTTTTAAATTATGTTTTCCATTCATAAAAAGTATCTGAAAGCCCGTCCGTCCCGACTCAATAGTGTTGGTCCCACAGGGTAGAAGTTCCTTTAGGGGGTTCAGCATCCCAGCCATCCATCTGTCCAATTCCAATTCGAGACCAGTAAAAAGAAAGGTAAGTATAGGGGTCTTAACTAATAAGCTAAGGAGGTAATTGAGCCAGCCGGTCTATGCAAGGTTTGTAAAGCCAGGTTGTTTGTTGGTAAGGTCAAACTGAGAGAGTATATTCCACAGTATAGAAAGTTAATAGCAATGCTCAAAGATCATTCCATTGTGGGAAAATGATCTAATTTTAGGTTATAACTTACTACAAACTTCCTTTTTGGGGATATATTTTTATAATAAATTTACTTAGATTATATATTTATAATTATTTTTAGTATTTATATTGTTTTTTATTTTCTATTTATACTATATAAATAAAAGTTAAATTTTATTTTGTTATTTATAATAGTTTTAAATTAATAGATATGAATATTTTTATAATAAAGCTGTAATTTTATTATTAATCATAAAATTTTAATTTTAATTATTTTATTATGTTAAGTAACAAACTCTGCAAAAGGGAGACTCAATGACCACTGAACTAGCAGAGAGTAACTAGGAGTAATGCGGAGGTTCCTGGCGAGGGTTTGAATCGCGCCCCCCCCCCTGTTTTGGTCGGCGGCTAGCATTCTCGAGTGGTCGGAGGCCGACCTCCAGGCCAGCTGAGTGGGTTTCCCGGCGGGGGCCATGGCCTCTCCTGTTTTGGGGACGCCTGCTCATTCCCAGGAGGATCCTGGCTCTAGCAGAAACCCTGGATCTGTTAGCGGGTAGGAGAGAAGTCTGCCATTCTCTCAGAAGGGTAAACGAGTTAACTCGGGGGGATGTCTCCCTCGAACCTCTTCTATCCCCTCGATTCAAATACGGTGTGAGGCAGTTAGGGAGAAGATCGGGGCTTGGAAGGAAAAAGCTCTCATTGGGAAATTCGTGGGAATATGGCCCAAGGAGAGGGACTTAATCAAATGGATTAATGGGGTTTGGAAACCAAAGGGGCACTACGACCTTCAGCTGGGGTCAAAAGGATTTTTCACGATAATCTTCTTTAACCAGGAAGACAGGGACAAAATCATGGAAGGGGGCCCCTACTTCTTCTTCTCGGCAGGTCTCTTCCTGCGGCCGTGGAAGGAACGTTTCAACCCTGAAACGGAAGATATGACGGTGACCCCAGTTTGGATTCGCCTTTTCTCCCTCCCGGGTGAATATTGGGACCTAGAAACCCTTCGAGACATAGGCAACAGTCTGGGCGAGTTCATAAAGGTAGCAGAACAGACAAGGCTCCAGCGGTACACAGCGTTCGCCAGGATCTGTGTTTATATGGACCTGTCTCGGGAACTTCCAGAAGCCATCAGCTTAAATTGGGAAGATGAGGAATGGATCCAACCCTTAGACTATGAGCAGCTTCCTTTCAGATGCAGGCTTTGCCACGAGTATGGCCATTTTGGGCGGAACTGCCCCAACGCCTCCCCCAGGCCGAGTCCTGTCGCCCCAGTGTCCCCCACCGAGGCAGGCATGGATGGGTTCACGGTGGTCAAGAACAAACGCCGCGGTAAAGGGGGTGGAAAAAACCCAACTCGTCCAGACCAGTCGACCCCTGAGATACCCCAAGGGAACGCGTTCGAGGTCTTAGCGTCAGTGGAAGAGAAAGATGGGAATCAGCCTCACTCCCAGCCTAGTGACCCCCCCTCCCCCCCTGGTCCAAAGGATGACCAGCAGATGGATGGAGTTGAGGAGGATGAGGGTGACGACATGGAGCTGGGCGAACTGGACCTGGATGCCATCGAAGAAGAGTGTAGAAAGAAAGAGCAAGGATATGTCTCTCGTCGTCAACTTGAACTCCTCCAGGAAGCGATCATCAAATCGGGAGCAGTGGAATGTCTGGGAATCGACCCAGATGCCCCGAAGGGAAGCAAGAGGAAATCTCCGGAAGAAGAACTGCGCCGAGGAAGGAAGACCAACAAGCAGCGTATAGCAGCGGTGGGAGTCCGGCTGATCGAATCTGGACAGTACCCCACGATCCAGGCAGCCTTTTCTGAAGCCAAGAAGTTTTGTCAATGAAGCTCATCTCCTGGAATATCAGAGGGTGTTGTAACCCTAGGAAGTGGAAGACCTTAGGTCGAAAAGTCCGACAGGAATCCCCAGACATTCTGTTCCTTCAGGAGACAAAATGCAGCTTGGAACATATGCAGACAATCAAAGATAAGATCTGGAAGGGTAGCCAGGTTATGGCCATTGATGCCACAGGCCAATCTGGGGGCATTGCTATCCTATGGCACCCGCGAACGGTGGAGCTTTCGAACTGGAGAGCCAACAAGTTTGCCCTCATGGCAGACTTCTTCTTCCCAGATACGGGGGTGAGAGGCTTGACGGGAAACATCTATGGTCCCAGCAACTTCCAAGCCAAACGATCCTTCCTGGACTTCCTCCAGTGGATCCAGGCCCTGGCGTCCCAGGAACTCTGGGTTCTTGGAGGGGATTTCAACCTTATCGCCAATTTAGAAGAGAAGAAGGGAGGTCGACGTGTTTTGGACACCTTCCAGGAAGCCTTCAGTGAATGCTTGGCCCGTGGTCCATTGGTTGACGTGGAAACGGGGGATGGATGGTACACATGGAACAACAAGCGTGGGGGGGAAAATCTGGTGGCCTCACGTTTGGACCGATTCCTGGTCTCTGAGGCCATTATGAATAGTATGGGGGATATCTTGGCTTCCGTCCTCCCGGCTAATGGTTCTGATCACTGGCCCATCAGTCTCCTCTGGGATGGATCTGGACCCCCAAGAGGCAAACCCTTTAGATTTGAAAGCTTCTGGATGGAACACAAAAACTTCAAGGACCTGGTGGGGCAGTGGTGGCAGGAGTTTGTCCCCCCCCCCCAGGAACCATTATGTTCAAATTCCAACAGAAACTTAAAGCCTTGAAGATGAAAATCTGAAAATGGAACCGGGAGGAATTTGGAAACATCTTCGAGGATAAGAAACACCTTCTGATGGAGCTGGAAGGCATCAACAGACAAGGAATGGAGAAAGGATGGAGCGAGGAAATGAAAAACAAGGAAATGGATCTTATGGAGCAACTTGAAGCTCGGGAAAGACAAGAAGGCCTTTATTGGCAGCAGAAGGCCCGGGTTAAATGGTTGAAGGAGGGGGAAAGAAACACCAAGTTCTTTCATAACTCAGTGATCCAGAACAGAAACAGTACCAGAATCCGACACCTCAAAGCCAGAAATGGCGAAAGAGTGGAGACCAGGAGAGAAATAGAATCTGAACTCACGCAATACTTTTCGGAGATCCTTAGGGAAGAGGTGGGAGACAGAAGCAGGGAGATTAATCAAATAACCATCCTAATCCCTAAAATGATCTCTGCGGAGAACAATGAAATGCTGGTTAGGCCTATCAAGATGCAGGAACTAGAGGAGGCGGTAAACCAAATGGCCCTTGGGAAAGCACCTGGGCCGGACGGTTTCACTTCAAATTTCTTCCATCTCTTCTGGGACTTGATCAAGGAAGAAGTGCTAGACATAGTGGAAGAATCTAGGATCAAGAAGGGTGTCCTGCGGGATTTCAATGCTACTTTCCTCACCCTCATTCCTAAAGAAGCAGGAGCGGCATCCCCGGACAAGTTCAGACCCATAGCATTATGTAATGTCATATACAAGATCATATCCAAAGTAATCGCCAACCGCCTTAAACCTCTCCTCCCGATGCTCATAAGTCCGGAGCAGTCCGGCTTTGTGGAAGGAAGAGAAATTCTGGACGGTGTGATTCTGGTCCACGAAGTGCTGCACTCGCTTAAGACATCCAGAATCCCTGGGATGATGATCAAGCTTGATATTGCTAAAGCTTATGATAAACTCAACTGGTCTTTTATGGAGAAATCGCTGGTAGCTTTTGGCTTCTCGCCAGAATGGGTGGAATGGATCATGTCGCTGGTCTCGTCCCCCTTCTATAACATCCTCCTCAATGGGTCTCCGACCTCCTCCTTCCAGCCCTCAAGGGGCATTCGTCAAGGGGAACCCCTTTCCCCTTTCTTATTTATCCTCATGGCGGAGGGGCTTAGTCGCCTCATTAAAGATCAGGTTAGCTGCAGGAAGCTCAGGGGGGTTAAAATTCAGGAAGGATTTCCCCCTCAGACCCACCAGCAATTTGTGGATGACACTATGCTCATGGGGCACCCTTCAGTCCAAGAAGCCAGAAGCTTCAAGAGATGTCTGGACATATTTGAGCAGGCGTCAGGCTTGGCTGTAAATCCAAATAAGTCTCAGGTTTTCTTTGTTAATACCCCACCGGCTACCCAGAGGTGCATTTTGAGAGTTCTTGGCTTTTCCATAGGGAACCTTCCCACCAAGTACCTGGGCATCCCCATGGGCCTGGAGAGGCCGAAGAGTGCTGATTGGCAGGAATTCTTGGACAAAATGAAGCAGAGACTTTCTAGTTGGACCCTGCGATCCCTTAACTTCCCCAGCAGAGTGATTCTGATCAAGTCTATACTCCAGGCCATGCCGACGTTCCTTTTCTCGGTCTTAGCTGCCCCAAAGGCCATTCTCAAGCAAATCCGAAGTATCCAACGCAAATTCCTCTGGGGATCGAACGGGGAAAGGGCCAAATTTTCTCTTGTCAGCTGGGAAGACGTTTGCAAACCTAAGGACCAGGGCGGCCTAGGCTTAAGGGACCCGGAGGTTATGTCGGAGACTCTCGGAGCTAAGATATGGTGGCGATGGGTCTCCCATTCTTCGGAACCCTGGGCCAATCTGTGGCATGTGAAGTACGCAAGGGACAGGCCCAAATCATCCCTGATCCGCTTCAACGAAAATCCCATCGGATCTCCAATATGGTCGAAAGCAGCTGCAGGCAGATCCATAGTCCAGGAGCATAGCTTCTGGGAGATTAGGAGCGGCAACCTGGCGAAGTTTTGGGATGATGCCTGGAACCAACTCCCCATCCTTGGTCGGGTTCCTAGATGGCACCCAATCAAGCTTCAGGACCAGGATTGGGGACGGACTCTGGTGAACCAGGTATGGCACCCAGAACCCCTAGATGAGTTACGCAGATGGAACTTTCCAACAAAACCTGAGGCCATGAATGAGGATGATTGGGTAGCCTTCCAGGACGAAATGCGTAACCGCTGCCTTAGAGCGCAGGAGGGGTCTGACATCCTTCGGTGGGGTTATTCGCCTAAAGGGTCCTTCAGCGTCAAGGAAGCGTACAGCATCAGAATGTCAAGAAATGAGGAGAAAGACGACACCTGGAGGAAGATCTGGGAAGTTAATCTATGGCCCAAGGTGGCTCTTTTCGTCTGGTTGGTGGTCAGAAAAAGGATACTCACGGGTGAAAACTTGCGGAAAAGGGGAATAATTGGCCCATCTCAATGCTGCCTGTGCCTCCATGCTGAGGACACAATGGGACATATCTTGGACAGCTGCCCCTTCGCGGCTTCCATATGGGATAGGGGGGCGATGATGTTTAGAAGGAGCGATCGAGTCCGAGGATTCCCCTCTCAAACCATCAAGGACTGGAACCAGCGGGCCTTCTCCAACCCCATCCTCAGCACCAATGGAATGCTTTTCCGGGCATGGCCATGTGGTGCATATGGAAAGAGCGAAACGCGAGAATTTTCAGGGGCCTAAGCAAAAACTCGGAGGATATCTGGAATATTGTGCAGGACAACGTGCTTGCTTCCATCAAATGCATGCAGTGGTCTGAACAGGACATGGTCCCTCCGAAAGCGGAGCTTCACGTCGCAGAGAACTGGGGCTTGCCCAAACTGGCCTTCGTTTCCTTGCTACTCCGGGATAAAAGATGTTCCCCGACCAGTCCGTCCTCATGGGCGGCTCCCCCTCCGGGAGTGTTCAAACTAAACTTTGATGGCGCCTCTCGCGGCAATCCCGGACAGGCTGGGTTCGGAGGGCTGGTCCGGGACCACGATGGTCATATCCGAATTGTGTTCATGGGAGCTATTGGGGAAGACACCAACAACTCTGCTGAGCTAGAAGGCCTCTTACGCGGGGTGGAAACCGTGATCAGGGAGGGTTTTCTGCCTGCAATCGTTGAAGGAGATTCCAGTGTCCTTATTTCGGTGGCCAATCGTCTCCTAAGCGGTCAGAGAACGGAGAAAATATCGTTGAGTTGGCGTCTCGCTTCACGTCTGGAGCGCCTTCGAGTCATCATCCGGGCCCATCCTGCCACCTCCTTTGTCCATGTCAGGCGTGACGCGAACAGGGCAGCTGACTGCTTGGCTAACGCTGGAGTAGAATGCGGAGCTGGCATACGATGTGACCAACTGGAGGCTTTTGATGCGGAGGGATGGGCTCAGCATTGCCGTCAGCTGGCCATCAATGATTTTAATGATCCGGCCCAGGTGGAGGAGAGTCAGGACAGGCGACCAAGTGGCACGAGGAGACGCGAGCACGTCCGTAGGCATCAAATCGAATGCAGATAATCACGCGTGGCGACGGAGCCTGCAGGTGCCGGGCCAAGTCCCCCCTCATTATTGTGACCTACGGCTCTTGCTCTCCCATGATCGGCTTTGACAGTCGAAGTAATGGTCCGGACAGAGATAATCAATCTGGGACGGACGATCGCAGAACCATGATGATCATGACGCAGGCTCCCTGTAAGGTCGGGTACGAGTTAACGAACGATTACCCGTTAAAGCCGGACTGCCTGGGGGATGGAACCACCGAAGTTTTTGCTGTGCGTAGTGGGTTGGTCTCGCTGCCCTCTGTTAAGCCTCCGGTTCTTGAGAGTGGCTCCTCTTCAAAGGTCCCCTGCAACTCTGTGAGGTTGCTCTTCCCCTCGGTGCTTCTTGCCATGGCTGCCAAAAGGAAGACCAGGACGGTTGCCGAGGAAATGGCTATCCGTGGCCATAAAAGGGCTTCCGGGAGTTCGTCCAAACGCCAGACTCGCCAGGCGACGCGTGCCCAGCTCCTCGCCCAGGAAGAAGCTGATCGCTATAAGGAGCACGTCCCTCTGAAAATCCGTTTGGAGGTTGACAGGATGGTGGAGGAGCTTTGGGAGGAAGCTAAAGCTATGCCCAAGGAACGATTGCACGATGAGGTTGCCGACTGGGTCTTAGACCCCGGCTCCACTGCTGGCAGGGCTTCCGCGTACGACAGAATGATCCTTCCTTACTGGGTCACGGTTAGATTGGTCGGGCTCTCTGCCTCCATAAGGGACGCCAAGCAGGAGGGGGACGCGGTCCCAATTCCCTTCTGGAAGGATCACCATGCCGAATGTCATACTATGCACCACAAGCTGGACGTCCTTGCGGCTCGCCTGGGGTCCCCCTTCCATCCTGCGGACCGTCGGGCTCTCGAGATCGCCAGACCCCGGGAGAAATCAGATCGCTGCGCTCAGGAAAGACACGGAACTGCAGAAACTGTTCGTCAACCAACTGGTCCAAGGTCTCCCCTGCCACCTCCGTTTCCAGGTATGCAGCCCCCAGTGGCTTGGACTCTTTCTGCTGATACTCTTCGCCAATGCACCAGCTCCACCGGTGGCCAGCACTTGCTGTCTTAGCCCTGCCCTCCCTGTNAATCAGCTTTTTGCATTTTTGTGGGTGGGAATTCCATGTAACTTGTTCCGTTTATGATTCAGCAGTAGTTAGTATTGAAGGGGAAATAGGAAATGGGAAGACTATGTATCCTTCTGGCCGACTAGTTTTGACTCTGACCAAGCGGGGCTGTCCTCGGCCCGGTTCAAGGTTTCCTGTTTTGGGGCTGGCCACAGGCCTCTGTTAGCTCTGTAATTTGGTTTCTGTACAGTAATAAAAAATTTATTTACACAAAAAAAAAAAAAATTAATTATTTTATTAAAAATTTAATTGTTATCTATATTTATTAAACTACTTTTTGATATTTAATTAATTTATTTCATAAGTATTTAAATATTAATTTACAAAATAAAAATAAATTATTAATGCATTAAAAATATAATTATAAATTTAAGAGCTTTTCTTGGTTTTGAGATTTTAGGATCTCTATGCTTTGTTGTTACATCAACAAAGTGGTTGTTTAAATTTTTTAATATTTTATTTATGTATTTATTAAATTGATTTTAATTGATTATAAACCTTGATTGAAAAAAATCATTGCAAAGTTAAAAATAAAACAATTTATAAAATTAAAATAAAATATAGTATAATATACTACAAATAAGGATATAATCATAAAATCATAAGTTATTCATTATTTACATAATATAAAATCATTTCATCCAAAAACATTATTTTATTCAACAAATTTAAAAATCATTTTATATAGCAAACATAGAAATTATCTCATCTAACAAACATAAAAATCATCTCAACTAACAAACACATAAACACATAATTACATACAAAATATGTGTAAAAAGTTCATAAAATCATAAGTTATTCATTATTTACATAATATAAAATCATTTCATCCAAAAACATTATTTCATCCAACAAACTTAAAAATCATTTCATCTAGCAAACAACATAAAAATTATCTCATCTAACAAACACATAAAATTGCATACAAAAACACATTATTTAAACTATATAAAAATCATCTCATCTAACAAACACATAATTGCATACAAAATACATCTCATCTAACAAACACATAATTGCATACAAAATACATGTAAAAATTTTTCAAACATAAACACATAAAAGTTGCATATAAAAAAGATTATTTCGTTTAACAAAGATAAAAAGCATTCAATCTACTAATACATAGAGTTGCATACAAGATACATTTACAAGGATTTTAAACACAAACATACAAAGTTATATACAATTTTTTATTTATTTCTTCTAACAAATATAAAAATCATCTCATCTACAAACACATAAAGTTGAATACAGAACACATGTACAAATATTTCAAACACAATACATAGAGTTACATATATAAAACATGTATAAAGATTTCAAACACAAACACATAGAGTTGCATACAGAAAAACACTATTTTCATCAAACACAAAAGTTAATTCATATAACAAACACATAGAATGAAAAAAAAATTAAAGCATAAAATACCCAAAATTACACTAATGAAAATAAAAAACCAACAACACTAACACTTGAAGAATACACTAAAATACAATAAATATAAATAATAGCAATGTATAATATAAATCCTATATAAATAAATATAAATAATATCAATGTAATAATATAAATAGTATATGTAAATAAAGTTGAAAAAGTGTAAAAAAACTTTAAAATAAATGTAAAAAAAATTAAAACAAAATAAATATAAAAATGATTAGAATTTTAAATATATTGAATGAAGTTTATTTTTGTTAGATAAATTTTGAATTAATTTGTGTAAAAACAAAATGTAATTGAAGTTTATTTATGTTTAAGTAAAAATCATTATAATTTCAAATATATTTAATGAAGTTTATTTTTGTGTTTAAAACCTTTTTGAAATTAGTTTGTGTGAAAACATTAAATGGAAATGGAAGTTTATTTATGTTGAAGATTAAAGAATTTTATATAAAGAGAATTAGTGGAAAATAAATGTAAAAAAAACATATTACATCATAACACTATAAGATACTACTCTAAAAATGATGGAGCAGCCCACCATCTAGAGCATTTGGATGGGTTGAATCCCATCCCAAAAAATATAATTATATATATTAAGAATAATATGTTAGTAAGTTTGTCTTTACAAAACTCTAATAGTTAACTATACAAGTCCAGTGTTAAATCATTTCAAATTGTTGCCAATAACATTGAACCAATGTTCAAAAGATGCTTGCACATAACATTGAATCAATGTTCAAATAATATTCCATACCTAAAAAGACAAAAAACCAAAAAAATGAGATGTATCCTTATTTAAATATTATTAAAATAATAAACATATGAAAAAAATAAAGATCCTTAGCTTTCTCTCTTTATTCATTAAAATTCTTAAAAATCACACATAAAAAAATGTATTGCAATTCAGTATATATAATGAATCAATGTTTAAAAGATAATTGATACCTGCGAAAACATCAAAACAAAACAATAATAATAATCATTACTTGTCTTTATGTTCATTAACATCCTACAAAAATTACAAAGCAATACAATCTGTACGTTGCCAATCTGGTACATAAACCAACTTTTAAAAATGTCATAAACATGTGTGAAAAATATCTAATATATTAATAATAAACATTACAAAATTATTTTTTAATATAAAAAATACAAATAATATTTTACTAAATATAATTTAAAAGAACTATGTTAAATAAACATTTAAAAGTAACGATAATGACTATTATCTTTACCTCTTTACCAAGACGCTTGTATCATAACCGAGAAGAAATGGACTGTGGTTATTAATCCAATGTTGTGATTTCGAAATGGTAATTGTGGATACCAACAGTCTGGTCAATAGACAGTTCACACCAGCAAAATAAATGTTAATGAATTTAGGGAACATCAGGAATTGATAATAAGATATGGTAAAATTACAGGGTTGGTGGATCTGAATCATCTGATATCAGGTCCGAGAGCTAAGGCATAGCTCAAATTGCTCACTGCTAATTTCAGGGCAGATTTAAATATGATATCAGGGTCGATTTCAGGGTCTGAATACAAATGTATCCCAGATCGAGTGCATGGTCAGGTTGACTAATTCCTTTTGGTTCGACTTACTATTAAAAGAATGGATCAAGAAAACGTATGGAAAACCTCAGTTTTGCTAAAGAAATATCAATTTCTTAACCCATCTTCAGTCTAAATGTAAACCCTGAGAGGACAATGGCCCTCTAACGTAGTAGCAGAGACGTAATACTCATTTATGAATTAATTTTAACTAGGTGTGGGCCTTTCACCAACGGCAGACATAACTTAATAAAATAAATGCTAACAGTAACAGGGATTCAGCTTCCTCATCCCCCTCAACGCAGAGATAAATAATGTTAATATATATATATATCTCTGCCACTCCATCGCCCTCCATTCAAGTAGGGCGATGGAGTGACAGCCTAGGCACTATCTGTTTTAGGGTGAGGTAGTGCCTTCCTGTTTAAAATCAACAAATGATGGAACTCGCAGCCATCTAAAGAGAGGTCTAAAATGAGAGCTCGCATAAGGTAGACACAAGAAATATCTAACCTGGAAAGGAATTTGCATTGCTTAAAAGTCAAGGTATTGGTTCTCACTTCTCTATCAATTTATAAGCATAAGCATACTACAATTCAATTTATCGGAGAAAACACCTGTATCTTTGGATATGCTTGGTCGCATTTTTAAAGGGTCGGGAAAGCGTATAGACAAATGGTCCTCCTACATTGCACGAGGCCTATTGTGACATCTCAGAACTGGAACAATCTGAAAACTTGTTAGAGGCAGTTGCAGAAGATAACTTTGCCCTAGTTTTTGCACCCATGGGTGTTAATATGGAAACTGCTCAATCTTCAACTGTGACTTTGAAGAAAATTGTTCAATGGAGAGAGTTACACTATTTCTGAACTGAGCAAATGGTCCGACTAAAAGATGTTTTGGCCACTAAAGATGATTAAGAGAATGTTAACCTTTCTTAGACCAGAAACTCTATGGGCTTAAACAGATAATAAGTCTGTTTCAGGTATTTCTAAAACCAACAATGAAAATGCCAATTAATCAGAACTAATCAAGAACATAGCAATTTAACAATTATGACAACAGATTTCCCACTGAGAAATTAATTTAAATTAATTTCACAATGGATAAGAGATTTTTAACCAGAAACCCAAATGGAAAAACCAAATTCTGATGGATTTTAGGGGTGTTACTAAGAACTATATAATTTAACGCTATAACCGCTATTACTCAGGGGCAAGGGCCGGGGGCTCCTATTACTTTCGCTGTTGCGATAACTACCGCAAAACGAAAGATCTGGTGAAGAGGGAGCTATCCAGCAAAAGTGGATCCAGCACCAGGTTAATTTGATGCGCCTATAGCATCTGAGGGTGCATCGGTGGAAGACAAATTTTCCCAGGCATGGCGGGTAGCATTAGGTCACAAAAAGTATTGAAGGCATTTGTTCTTTAGTCGGAGAATTCACTTCATCCTCCAGCTTATGAGGCTCCAAACAATTGAGAATTTTAATCAGGTTGCTCGTTCCAAATATCTTCTGAACATTGGCAAATTCTTGAGGTGCTTGCCAAGGAAAATATGGCACAAATATTACATACCAAGTACATCTTCTTCTTAGGAATTTGCAAGCAGCTCAAGATGAGTTCGATGAAGTCGAAGCCACCTCTTCCATGAAAGATAAATTATCATCCTATACTATGGTCGAAAGGAAATTAGTATCTGATACATAAATATGTCTAACTACAAGGAAAAGAGGGCGGATAGAAATAATCATTTGATACATAAATATGTCTAACTACAAGGAAAAGAGGGCGGATAGAAATAATCATTTGAATCATTAGGGAAGAGGGAGGATCTAAATAATTATTTTAATCATTACAGAAAATGAGCCTCTCTTGATACACAGAGATTGTTTATGGATTTTGGTACTGCCGGCCTGCAAGCTAGCAGACTTAGCTGCAAGCTCAAAATCGTCTGGGTAAGTACCCTAGTTGGATTGCTGAAATTTTGCGGCCAGACTCAACTGAGAAAATCTTTGCTATGGTAGTTAATGACTAACTTGGTGGTCAAAGTACCAACCCTGTTGCCGATTTGGCCTCAACCGTTGAGTAGAAATGGATCGGAACCCTAAGTTGTGATTCAATAATTCAGTCTTCCAAAAGTAAAGATAGGGATCGACCCAGGAACCAACCCACAGACCTATTGCGTGATCGACCCAGGGACCATGAATCAGACAATCAAGAAAAAAGCGTTCCATCAATCAATTAACTTAAAAAAATCGTAGGAATATCCAAAAGGATACATGCCGGGCCGACAACACATTGCTAACGGACACATTCACAAGAAACGCAAGGTAACAGGGCCTTAAACAATAAATCTAATTTACATATATTCCTGCTGGCCTCGGCCAGTGGAAGGAAACCTGCTGGCCTCGGCCAGTGGAAGGAAACCTTGGATGTGAAGATCTCTTTGCGTCTCCAGCAAACAGTGCAAGTCAGAGTCTCAGAGGGCGGTGTTAAATCAGGTTAAACGAACGAATTCATAGGCATGGGATTTCTGAATTTAATCTACAATTTTTATTCGTATCCAATTCCTGGATTCAATCTACCATTTCCATTCCTATTTTCAATGAATTCTTGATTTCAATTTACAATTTCAATTCTTATTCTAAGGAAACCATCCATACAAAAATAAAAATAAAACATACCTGACCTAACCTGGCCTGGCCTTCTGTTACAGCTTCACAGCATCTGTGATAAACTTGGTCCTCTGTTGCAGCTCCACAACATTCTTTGATCGATGATTAGAAATTCAAATTCAAATTTAAAAAAGATAACCTCCATTGCCACCAACAGCAACAAGACACAACACAAATACAGCCTAAACAGATAGACACAAACTTAGACAAACACAAACCTAGACAGACACAGACCACACAGACTTAGACAAACAAACCCCCGAGGAAGCTTCCCCAGACTCTACAAACTTAACCTGCAGCAAATAACAAAGGAGGTTAACCAACATGAGCAAAAACAAATTAAGACATATATGTCTTTCCTCCACCGTCATACACAGTCGCGCACCATATGGCTTTTTCAATCCAATCTGATAGGCTTTTTCGATCGAGCCGTTACCAAAAAGGAGAGCGATTATCAAAGCCTCTTATCAAACTTTGACAAATCATAGCCTCTTATCAAACCACGGCTTTTTCGAATTTTGAGAGGTAACCAAAGGTTTTTATCAAACTTTGACAAACCACTTCGAATTTTGTGAGGTTTACCATTTCAATTTTTTTTTTTACAATCATCTACTTATTACAAACTATTTTCAATTTTGTGAGGTTTTCAATTTCGAATTTTTGTGGGATAATAATGCACTTATCAAGTATTTGCAAGATAATTTTAAAGCTTGAGAAGCAATATCGAGCCTCTATCAAATTTCGAATTTTAGGAAGCAACTCTGTTATTTACCTCAAATTATACATATCATCCACTTATTAAAGCATTTGGTAAAAGATATTAAAATTTTTATTTATTTTAACCATAGAATTTGGTAGAATGAAATCATGGTTCAACTCTAAGTTTCTATGATTTTTTTCACAAAATACCTTTGGTTTCATCAAAGCTTTGAGTTGATTAAACCAAAAAACAAAATGAAACCAAAAAATTTAAGCCAAGATTACTTGGAAATGATAGGTAGGAAACTGGACTCTATAATTGAAAGAAAACTCAGAGATTAACAAGAAAACTACCTATCTCGTGCACACACAAAATAGGTTTCAAGTACAGGAATTGTTCTAAAGAAAAAAACTACTCTACACCGTACACTATTGACCAACAAGGATGGTTTTATGCCCAATTTAGGCTCATCACTATGAAACCCTAAAATGCAAGTAACTTCTCTTGGGGTTTCAACACTTGGTTGAGATACAATTGCATTACATAATTCCATCTTGGCTACCTACGCAATTAGGTCCTTAACTTGAATTCGAAACATGTGTTGGGACTTCAACCAACTCACATTCATCGATAAAGGTGCACTCCTGTAGATTCACTTTTGTCACCTTTTGGGAAATAAGTGTCTTTAGCTGATCTTGGACATTTATAGATATTCACAAAAAGTTGCTTCATACCTAAAGATGTGAATATGGGGCATTCTAAATCTAGGGGGTGCTCATTTGTGTTCGAAGTTACTATTATGTGCTAAAAAAATATCCATGATGGGTTGCATGTGTACTTTAGAAGTGTAGACGATGAACTCTATGCAAGTGTTGCACATCCATGAAATTGAAACTCCTCAGAGTAATTTGATGCAAGACATGGTGGTCTAAACATTTTTAGGAAATATTCATGTCTTTGCACTTATGATGTTTCCTTCGAACACTCCACATACTTCCAAATTTGCTAGATGAAAAGTGTTGGATAGTTGTTTTGTTATCATTAATGACATAGGGTTGGTTGTTAAATTTGTCATTTTATCGGATCCTAATGTCTTTTATATCATAGTAAGATTAGGATCAAATCATGAAAATACATGTAAACAAAGAAAACGAGTATGTTAGGCTTGCTAAGAAACCTACAATCCTTTAATTTTCATTATCGCTTAAATCTATTTGCACTTTGATGAGGTGTACCCAAAACATTAGGACACAGATGTGTGGACAATACAAATCTTTCCCATTTCCATACAAGTCAAACTCCATGAAATTGATAGAACTAGCCACATGTTTGCTAAATAGAATAGTTGTCACCAATTAAAAAGCAAGGTGGATATAGAACGAAAATTTAGTTCCCTTGAAATAGAGATTTTGAAGTAATATATTTATATTGCATCATCTTTTTGTAGGCACGTCTTAGTGAATACTGCGTGCATGAGTTATCCTTGTTTGCATTGGGGGTCTTGTACATTGTCACTTTGGTACCAAATGCTTGGGGGCTTGTAGTAGCTGTAAGATTAAGCAATGAATGACTGACAATGGAAGTCATACTGGATGCAACAGGTAGTGTTATTTATGGGGATCCTAAAGTTAGTATTCTTATCTACATATATAAACTATAATTAATATGTTATCTAGAATGTAATTAATAAGACATATAAGATAGGCATTAGAAACATTGAATTTGCTCACATCATAGTGGAACGAGTCTTGAAGATTTCAAAATCCTACTCTGAAGTGATTACAGAGTAACTTAACAGGTCTAACAACTTGAGATTATCAATGGTTTTACAATTTTAACTCTAAAAAAAAAGATGATTTTACAATTTCCAAGCTAACCCAACATTGAAATTTTACTTTTGAAGGCGATTTATATTTAATCAATGATTGTTTTAAAAACAAAATTGAGAAAATATTAAGAAAGAACACAAAACAGAAGGAGAATGACTGAACAACTTTTCCACCTCTGTCTACTATATATATTATAGAGAAGAAAACTTCTTTCCAAGACCAAATGGTCATACCCTTTACCCAACAAAGAAATTGAATATAATTTTACCATTCGACTACAAACAAATAAGATGGCCTCTAAGTATTGATGAAAACCAACCTCGAAGGTAAATACCAGCACTACAAAAGTTCTAAACAAACCCAACAAAGATTCAATTGTCTTTACATGCTTTCTGATATAATGAAAATGGACTTCTACATGCTTTTTGATATAATGAAAATGGACTTCTACATGCTTGATATGATTATAAAACATAGGATTATTTACCAACTTGATTGTACTTTGATTATTGTGCTTTAATGGTGTAGCTTAAAATTGTCAAAAAAAATGTGCTCTAAAATATTTGACAAATCCAAACTACACCACCTATTGCATCTTTAGAATCCTTGCACTCTATTTCCATAAGATGATAATGCAATTATTGGTTGTTTCTTGCTAAGTCAATAAATTATAGATCTAAGATTGAATGTATATTATATAGTTGATCTTGGATTATCCTTTAAAACAAGCCAATCTATATTTGCATATCCACTCAACCTGAAGATGCATTTTCAATGCACCTTTAAGGTATCTAAGAACTGTTTCATTGCATTCTTATATACCATATTCAATGAAGTCAAATATCTAGACAACATTCTAACAACAAATATGATATATGGATCGATAATAATTGTATATATGGAGCTTCCCACAAGTTGTCTTCGCGACTTTTCATTAACAATGTTCAATTGTTCCTCATTTGACAATTTTAGTCCAACCTCCATTGATGTGTGACAAGGATTGTAAATCTCCATTTTAAATTTCTCAAGTAACTTTGCAATGTAATTAGATTAAGAAAGGAAGGTTTTATGCTTCTCTTTCCATACTTGAATTCCTTAGCATTAGTGTAGCAAACCTAGGCTAGTCATTTCAAATCATTGTGTCATAGAGGCTGGCTCTCTTCTATTTAGTTTCAATTGTTTTAAGATCATCTATATAGACAACCAAAATAAAATATATTCATATTTCAACTTAAAAGTTAATGTAAAAATTAGAATTTAATCTAATTCACTTAAAACCCAAATATCTAAAATATTAATCTATCTTTGTATACCAATGCTCAAAAGTCTAGTTTTAAGTCGATTGAGAGTCAAACTTGGAATTATCAGTAGTTAAAGAAACACTACAAACTGAATAAATAATTTAGAGTTCATTTGTTCATTTTCTTTTTGAATTTTACATTGTCTCTTGTTGGTTGGATTCTAAGGTAGTATAGCTCATTGAGGACCTACGACTGCAATTTGAACAAGGACTTCTTAGTCATTAAAGAAACGCTACAAAATGAATAAATTATTTAGAGTTGGTTAAGTAACTCAAGGTTTATACATGTGTCAACATGATTTATATTATGTTTATGGCACTTCATGGAAAAATGGAAGCCTTGATTGCAACTATCCTCCAACCACTATTGATTGCTTAATACAATGTCAAGCCCATAATCACACGAGTTCCATTATACATATCTATGCATAAAACCAAGCTTAAAATTATTCTTATTAGGTAATTGATTTGTAATTGGGTTGTGTTTAATTAGTGTCCCCAAATATATTGCATACATGAATGCACTTCCCTAGCAGAGGAGGAGGCATAGTCTCTTAATGCTATTTGTGCAACAATTAGTTACTTGGAATGGAGGATATGGATGGAATGCTTCAACTGAATGGGTGATTCCATGAAGGTGGGTAACACATTTTGGCCAAATTTGGCGATGAAAACCTGAGTTTTTACTAATGTGCTAGATAGAAGCCCTCAAAACGCATATATGCCATGTGAATTTTGACTTGCAGTAAAAAAACAAATTGTAGAATATTATGTTGGCTTCCCAATGATATTTTTTTTTAAATATTCCAATGTCATTTAACATGTGAAATTTTGCATTTAATGAACTGTGTGACCTTAAAAATTTGAAGAAGTTAATAAGTGGCTCGTGTCTAACCCCAATAATTCAATCTTATATATATATATATATATATATATATATATATATATGAGCATGATCTACACAAAATGCACTATGGTATGCATATTTTTTTGTTAATTTATTTCGCAATATACAATTATTTGTTATTTTTCGAAAGTGACCACATCTGATTTCAGCATCATTTTATACACGTGTGTCCATCCCAGCTTTTTTTCACTGTTTTGAAAAATTGAAAAACCAAAGATACCCTTTTGAAGAGGACACGTCGATGTGTGGATTGTGTACTTTAAAGAAATTTTTGGATGTGTATATTTTACCCTGCGGATTTTTCTTTGAGCTGCTTCGAAGTTGTTGTCTGGTTTTCTAAGTGTAAGTTTTAGAACTAATTAAAAAAAACATATGAATGCAAAAACACATGCATAATATCTCAATGGATAGAGGATTCGATGACGAATCTATTGGTATGAACTCCGCTCAATTGTGTGCCATGAATGGCAGGGTTTACACCCCTAGAAGACATAGAGAAACATTGATTTTCCTGTAAGAGGGATAAATCTCTATTTTTCAGGCCCTCGATCGAGGTCTAAAGATTGATTGAGGTATTTAAATTCCTCGATCGAGGGTTTATTAAACCCTTGGTCGAGGTTTTAACAGAAGCTCGATCGAGGGTTTATTAAACCCTTGATGTAAATTCCTCGATCGAGGGTTTATTAAACCCTTGATCGAGGGTTTGATAAACCCTTGATTGAGCTTCCGTTAAAACCTCGATCGAGCTACTGTTAAACACTAAAAAAAAAACTGAACCAAAATACCAAAAGAAGTTTATTAATGGCTAGATTTGAGAAAGTTCTAAGTGTGAGTAATTAAGGGCTCGTGGCTCTAGAATTTGTTGTGTTTTGTACCAGGCCACGATTCAATGAATCGACAGTCACAAGTAGTAATTTAAGTTATTTAATGAAAAGATCTAATGTGTATATCTCTATGTCGAAACTGTTTTCCATGTCTATGTAGGCCACTACCATCTTTATTTTCTTACCAAAAGGCATGATAATGAGGAAGAAGACCATGACGTAGATACAATAAACCCTTCAATGCATCCTAGCATGATAACTCAAAACTTTAACCAATAGTTGTGAAACCGGTGAAGCCAAGGATTCATTTTGGGGCTTTAACAATAATTTAAAAGTTCGTGAACTACGTGCATTTAATTTTTTTTTTATGCTTATATTCAAGTAGTATCATGATGTGTTTTCATTAGAATTCAAAATCTAGCTTGTTTATGTCATCAATGGTTGGAAAGGAATTTCAACATCATTTGATTCATATCAACAATATATCTAATGTGTATACAGTGTAGTACATAAATGTAGTGAAAGGTTTTAAATACTAAAAATAATTTGCTCCTTCGTATATAATTTTTAATTCTAAAAAACTAAAATTATGTGATATGAATTTGAAAACACTAATTTTTATCTTAATTGTCATGTTCTATTCTTCCCTGGGCTTTGGGATTTAAATATCTAGCCGGAGGATCTATATCGTAGGTATATCGTAGTCTTGGGAATCCAGGTCGAGTAAACACAACTTGCTTAAGTTTAGCTCATCAACTGAATTGCATGCATCATTGTCATAGTATTCCTTTTGCATTGAACCAAGGAGAGCAATGATGCATGCAATTCAGTTGATGAGCTAAACTTGGGCGAGTTGTGTCCACTCAACCTGGATTCTCAGGACTACGATATACCTATGATATAGATCTTCGGGATAGATATTTAAAGCCTAGGGTGGAATAGAACAGAACGATTAAGATAAAAAGTAGTGTTAAATTCAAAGTCATATCACATAATTAAAGTTTTTTAAAATTAAAAATTATATGCGAAGGAGCAAAGTATTTTTAGTACCTTTAGAGAGATGAAAATGTGAGCATTACAAAAAAATGACATAATTTCCTTGGGTTATATCAATGTCCATTGTTTACTCTTCAAAATTGTTATTATGCCACACATTTGCAGTTAATCTTACTAGTAAATTATTGAATGACATTAGAATTTACATCAATAACACGTTACTAAACATGATACTAATTCTCATTTCAAAAAGAATTGAAAATGTTCAATGACATGAATTCAAATGGGGATTCAAAATACAAGGTGTCCAAGTATCTTTTGGAAGACTTCATTAAATGAAAAGCTCAATTGAGGTTTTTAAAACTTTAACTAAAAAAATATTCGAGTGCCCATATTCGTGTGTGCACATGAATATGGACACCCAAAAATATATTTAATCAAAGTTTTTCAAATCTCGTATTGTTCATGGAAACAAGGTTTTCGAATTCAATTAAAATCAAGCATAGAATTATATGATAATAAAATTTAATAAAACATAATTTCGACTAGAAAAAATACTTGTGGGTAATAGTACATACCTTGAAGAAGAAACAAGTAAAAGCGTTACTACTGCCACTTCCTCTAGGTTTTATGTGTAGATATTAGTCGTGGAGTAATTGGAGTTATAGTTGTTGGATTAATAGATGATCAATCATATCTATAACTCCTATTACTCCATGACCCATATCTACAAATGAATATAAATGACCCTTTTCTATCCAACAAACACAATGAATTATATCAAAGGTTTGTTGCCTATTTATAGAAAAAACTGTTAAAGACCCTCGATCAAGCCTTTTTTTAACCCTAGATCGAGCACTTTTACCTCGATCGCGGGTTTGTCAAAAGATCAATCGAGGGTTTTAAAAAACCTCGATCGAGGTCTTTACACCTCGATTGAGGGTTTGGAAAAAGCTCAATCAAGGTACGTTTTTTGTGTTTCTTCCGAAATTGCATTGCCAAAAATTGCAACCTACCTCCATGGATGCACCCAGATGTAAGTAATTAAGGTATTCAACATTTTTACAACCCAGAGTGGACTAATATGCTCTTATAGTTGGTCCTCTAATATGATAAATAGGATAAGTTGAAGCAACTGAGATTTTGGTGTATTTAATAACCAATTCAAGATATCATTTAGTCAAATGACTAATTGGGCATTACTATTATTACTAAGATTGAGAAAGAGATCTTGATTGGGAGAAAATTATTGGGCCCCTTGCAAGGCCAAGATCGTCTATTAAGGGTTTAAAGGGTTTAGGGTTTAGGGGGTTTCAGAGGTATGGAGTGAAAATTCCCATTGAGAATACCTTGTGAAAAAACCTCAATGAAAATGCCCTCAAAAAATGCCTTTGTGAAAATGCATGGAGAAAACACTGCTTTGAAATAAAAATAAATTAAATAAAATCATAATAAAATAAAGAGAAAATAAATTATAACCAAGATTGGAAGAAAAAGCTTGTGCATTGATTAGGTCAAGCTCACGGATTATAGTTTTAGATTTATGATGTGAAAATTCCAAAATATTGAAACTGCATGGTAAAAATGCCCCACTAAAATTACTTTGAAAATGCTCTGTAAAAGTTACTTCATGAAAATGTCTCAATGAAAATGTGAGGTGAAAGTGCCTCAATGAAAATGATTTTGAAAAAATGTTCAATAAAATATATAGAATGATAAATAAACAAAGAGGAAATACATTATAACAAAAAAAGGAACATGTGGATTAGTGTTTGGGCATACCATGAAAATGTCAAAATCTTCAAAATTCCCACTTAAATTAATTGGCATTCTCCTTCTCTACAAAACTCTGTGCTTTATAATATTCCATTCTTCTGTATTTTGTTGCTAAAAAAGAATCCATATTGATGTTCATGTACCTACACTCCATTCTACATCAAAAATAAAAATCGGTGTGGCTTTCCTAATCATGTGCTCAATTTCCAGTGTTAAACTTCCTCATGTTGCCAATTACTAGTAATAATTGAATGGTCTTAAGTTTCGATGTAATAACATGTCATAAGTGATACAAATAATCAATATAAGGGCATCTACAGTAAATATACATGTATTTATAACCAAACCTAGCCTCACACTAGAAAATTGTGAGCCTCCATTTCCATTAGGAATTGCTTGGAAACAAGTAATTTCCTCTTCTTGTGAACCGAAATTGTGCATATTCAAGAATTTCCACTCCTGTTGTGAACTTGAGTCAAGTATCAAAATATGAAGTTTATATGTCCTTGGTGCAATCAAGTTTCTTTCAGTATTGTACCAAAATATGTCAAGTTTCCACATAATTTATGGGGACTGGCATTGCCTTTGGTCCTTTGGGCTTATCCCAGGTGTGATGCACTCGAAAAATGTGCAAACTATCGAAGAAAGCCCTTGAGTAACCCTTGAAAAAAGTATGATATGTATGGTTTTGTAGTGGTTTAGTGTTTGCAGGTGTCCATATGAATCTCTGTTGACATATTCAAAAAGGTTCAGTAGTGTTGTGAAAATCATCTTGCCCATCATTGTTCCATCGCTAGTTCAAAAAATCAATGTCTTAAGGCTCTGCTCAAAATTGTTGTTCTTAGCACTTCCAAAAGTCAGTTTATTGGTCATTCATGTCAATTAGGATATGTTAGGACCCATACCTTGCTTCATATCATAAAGTTGGGAGGGTTTGATGTCATTTGGATGAGTTGGAAACTGGCAATTTTTAGCCTCCAAAAGCTAGAAATTGCATCTAGTTTCAATTCTTCTAATTTGGTTTCATATTGTGGAGCTAATACCTCCATAATTCAGACTGGGAATATTAAATTCATATTTTTGAAAAATAAAAATAAATTCTTATGTTTTGTATTGACTGCGAGTAGTTGAATAAATATACAACATCCTTGGTCATACTGGAACATTTATGTATGACTCCATCCATTTCATCATTACATACATAGTTACATTTTGAGGTCAAGAACAATAAAATCGACAAGGGTAATGATATTGTACTGTTGAATCAAAGAGCCTATAAAGGGAAAATATAAATGAAATAACAAAAGCTATAAAATCCTCTTCTCAAATGACTCCATCGAAAAGAAGATCCCTCCAAATAATGGATCGAAAAGAAGATCCCTCCCAATAATCCTATTATTACTCCAAATAATGGATTTGTGGAGTAGGTGGTGTTATTATTATTATTATTATTTGTAAATAAAAATACTATATTACTTATAAAAACTGGTTATATGGAACTCTTGCAGAGTTCTAGGTTTATCATGCAGTTCTAGAAATCATAACATAAAAACATCTCCATACTGTTCTGCTTGGGATTTCAAAAATGGCACCTATCTTCTTTATAATTGTACTATACTTATACTGCCAATATAAAGCTACTGAAGATAGTAGCTAAAACACAGAAAAATACTCTATTGATCATCTTGACTTCAAACAGGAACTTGGCCACGGTCCTCGCCACCTAAGTTGCCCAAATCGGTGCTTTTACCCTTCTCATCTTTTGCCAGCTACTTCGGGTCCACATTCTTCTTCGTCTTGCGGCTCTGGTTCCCAGTCTTACTAGTGCATCCTACCTCAACATTCTATGAATTAGGGGAATATAATTTCAAACCCATCTTAGTTGCCTCTTCTCAAATGACTCCATCAAAAAGAAGATCCCTCCAAATAATGGATTGAAAAGAATATTTCTCCAAATAATGGATTTGTGGAGTAGGTGGTTTTGTTTTCTTTTTGTAAATAAAAAGACTATATTACTTATAAAAACTAGTGACATAGTGCTCTTGCAGATTTCTAGGTTCACCATGAATTTCTAGCAATCATAACATCAAAACATCTCCATATTGTTCTGGTTGGGATTTCAAAAATGGAACTTGTCTTCTTTATAACTTTACTATACTTCTATTGTTAATCTAAAGCTACTGAAGGAAGTAACTAAAACACATATAAGTACTATATTTATCATCTTGACTTTAAACAGGAACTTGGCCACGGTCCTCGCCACCTGAGTTGCCCAAAGCGGTGCTTTTACCATTATCAGCTTTCGTTAGCTCCTTTGGGTCCACGTTCTTCTTCGACTTGTGGCTCTGGTTCCCACTCTTGTTGGTGTAACCTACCTCAACATTCTGTGAATTAGGAGAATATAATTTGAAACCCATCTTAGCTTCCATTAGATCGAGCTTCCGATGCATCAGACGATTATCCAAATGATCTTCCTTCCAAGCCTAGATCGTTTCCTAGTATCCCTGGTGCTTTCCTTCTCCATTCATGGCTACATGAGCCATGAGATTTTTCATTACCCAATACACCATGAGCATCCTGTCATAGGCTAACGCCCTCCCCGCAATGGTTCTGGGATCCATCACCCATTCTTCCACCTACAATTGAATTTTATGTATGGGGATAGTCTGCACCTCCTCCCACAACTCCTTTTCAATAGATTATATTTCGTCATGGACCACTAATGGTATGCACTCCCCGAATAATTTGGTTGCAACTCTTTCCTAGGATTGAGCCTTGGTGAATTTTACCCCAGTTCCTCCCCTCCTTCCATTAACGCTTCCTTTCCCTCCTCGCCCCCTAGACCCTGAACCCAACCCGATTCCAACATTAACTTACCTCTTTGGAACCATCCTTTTGACTAGCAGGGGATGTCTAGCAAGATTAGATGGCCTAGTGAAAACAAACCAAGCTCTTAGCAATTTTCGGGCATGTTCACTAGTAGAAAAAACAAATACCTTAATCGGATTGCTTGAAGTCCGGATGGAAATTCCTTGTCTTTCGTTCTGTAATAAAGCAAAGAAACCCGTAATTTCTATAACTGGGGGGCGCCTTCCATCTTCCATCCCATCATTTCTGCCTTTGAGATCCGTATTGCTCTCGGTTCCCTGCATGATGAAGATCTTAATTACCTGTTTTGGGGGTTGGATCGTATCTTGTCCATATCTCTTCATTCATCGGTCCCCGTACTTTCTCGTACCTTGATAGAAAGTAGGTAGACCTTTTCCCATCCTTTTTTCTATGATTATTATAGGTAGCTTGACACATTTGCCATCTCTTCATTCATCGGTCCCCGTACTTTATCGTACCTTGATAGAAAGTAGGTAGACCTTTTCCCATCCTTTTTTCTATGATTATTATAGGTAGCTTGACACATTTGTCACGTCCCTTCGCTGCCAGCTGATGTGGTTGTGCACCACATGTTTGATTTCTTCCTCTTGTCCTATCGCCATATGATACGTGCTTTTCAGGTGTCTACATTGGTTCACCCATTCTTCCCTCCCAAATTCCTCCAGCCTTCCTACCCTTAGGTCCCAGCCTCCACCTACCCCTAGATTGGCCATGAGGGAAACAACCTTATTGGCTTCCCTCCTAATGTGGTTAAATGATAGAGTAGAGCAGGTAGCGATGAGACAGCTCAGGGTTTCCAGCTTGCTCAGAAGATGCCAACTGGTGGTGGCTTTTTCCACTAATTTCCCCATGGATAGTTTCCTTGCCATCTAGAGAATGATTTTGTAATCTCCCTCCACTGTAACTAGGAACCAACCTTCCTTCCCTGAGTAAGACCTTCTAGTTTGACAGAGTTGTTAGTATCAACCCCAATAGATCCATAGTATATTTTCATAATACCTCATGTTGCATCCCTACAGACTCCCCCATACCCAGTAGCTCCTGGGTTTCCCCTTCATGCTCCATCGAAGTTAAGTTTGAAAGATCCCACTTGCGGAGGAGACCAAAATTTTGAGCTAGATGGCTGACAAACCAGGTTTTTTCTCTGCAACCCCTCAAGGTATTTGCTACCAATTCCCCATCCTAGAGCTATTTGGGCCTCTGCCTCTGTGATATCCTTGTCCCTTTCTCCCCATTTCTTGATCATAATCATCTCTTGAAGGTTATTGACTAGCCTCTTCCAAACTTCCTCTTCGTTGGTCTTCTTATCCCTAAATATGTGACTATTTTGTTCCTTCCACAGATTCCATAACAACATCCCTGGGAACATCATCCATAACGTTCCCAAGATCGGGTTTATGAATGCTTTAACTTTCCATTCCTTGAGGGTTAGTTCTGGTTGACCCTGGGTTAGGTCACTTCTACGAAATATCATCACTCCCTTATCCCATAGGGAGGAGGAGAAGGGGAAACCATCCAAGAGATTATTCATGTTTTCTTTTTCATTGAGGCACATAGGGAATTGAGAGGGGCCATGAATCCCCCACTTTCTGAGACTATCCCTCGTCAGAATCCTTCATCTTAAAACCATCTAGCTAAAGGTGGTCCTTTTTAGCCATGGGTTCATATTCCAAATCTTCTGCCATATTTCTTCCCTCTCTTCCCCGCTTCTTGTTTTGATGTCGTAAGCTTCCTTGATGCTGAAAATTACTTTAGGAAAATAACCCCACCTTAACTTGTCCACCCCTAACTTCTTGTGAATATATCTTTCCTTGAGAGCATCCAAGAAGGCTAGGGTATCCTTGTTGTTTGTTATTTTGTCCCACCACTCTTGCTCTGACCATTTCCTATGATCACATAAGTGTGTTTCCTCCCAATATTGGCACACCTTAGTTTTTCCCTCTTAGGCCTCCTTTCCTTATAGCCTGTCATCTAGGATCTTCCCCTAATTTTGGACATTGATTCCATGAGTCATCCCAGAAGTTCGCGAGCCTACCATATCTGATTTCCCTAAAATTGTGGTCTTGCAATAGCGTTTTGTTACTTTGAGTTGTCATCCATATGTGTGACCCTGCCTTTTCCTCATTGAATATGACCAAATCACAGGATAACTTGTCTCGAGCATACTTCACATGCCATAATTTATCCCACAGCTCTGATTTTTTGTTACACCATCTCCACCAGATCATCGCTCATTGAATTCCACTCACCACCTCTAGGTCCCTAATACCCATACCCCCTATCCTTGGGCTGACAGACTTTATCCCATCTCACTAAGGCAAATTTTGCCTTCTCTTCCCTTCCTCCCTAGAGGAAAGCTCTCTGAAGGCCGCGAATTTCCTTAATAATCACCTTATGAGTTGATAGAACTGAGAATATATATATCGACATTACTTGAAGGATTGCTTTGACTAATACCAAGCGACTTGGGAGGTTTAGAGATCTCATCGTCCAACTCGTAAGCTAACTCCTCATTCTATCAATCAAATCCTACCAAGAAACCTTTCTAATGGTCCCTTTAGCTAGCAGAACTCCCAAGTACTTTGACGAAAAAGAACCTTTGGTGAATCTAAGGATCCACATTATGTTCCTTTGGGTGACCTTAGGGGAATTGAAGAAGAAAACCTGAGATTTTACAAGGTTGACTTTGAGCCCTGAAGCCTTAGCAAAAATCATCAAACTTTTCTTAAAGGATTGAGCCTCATGGATTGAAGGGTGCCCCATTAACTTTGTATTATTCACAAACTATTATTGTGTTTGTTTGTCCATCCCCTCATGGATATTTAACCCCCTAATTTCTCTTCTAGACGATTGGTCTTGAATTAACCTACTAAGCCCTTCTGCCATTAAGATGAAGAGGAAGGGGGACAGGGGATCCCCCCGGGTAGGGCTCATAATTCGTGTGGGAGACCCATTCAACAAAATTGAGTAGAAAAGATTGGTGGCCAAATTCATGATCCATTCAATCCATTCCCTTCTGAAACCATAGGACCCCAACATACTTCTCATGTATTTCCAGCTTAGCTTATCGCAAGATTTAGCTATATCCAATTTAACTAACATGTCTAGTTTTTTGGTAGCCTTCAGAGAATGAATGCTTTCGTGAACTAGGATAATTCCATCCAGAATTTGTCTTCCTTTGATGAACCCCGACTGTCTTGGGCTAATTAGACTGGGGAGAATCAAACTTATTATGTTGGCTATAACTTTTGAAATGATTTTATGAACAACATTGGATAGGACTATGGGTCTGAACTTGCTTGGGGAGTTGAATCCTTACACTTTAGGAACGAGGGCCAGGAAAGTAGCATTAAAATCCTTCAAGACTCCTTGGGATCTCCTTGTTTCCTCCAATATTTCCCACACTTCTTGTTTTATCAGGTCCCAAAAGTGATGAAAGAAGTTGGTCGTGAATCCATCTGGTCCTGGCGCTTTCCCAAGAGCCATTTGGTTCATAGCCTCCTCCACCTTCTGAAGGTCAATGGGCTTGATCAAGATCTCATTTTTATCTTGGATGACAACCCTAGCTATAATTCTGGTGATCTTTTCAATATCTTGCTTTCTATCTTCTTGATCTTCGGTCATGATTCCCTCAAATTGTTGGATCAATTCTTCTTCTATATCCCCCCTAGTTTCAACCCAACCACCCCTAGTCTTCCTTAATTTGTGAATCTTTGACCTTTGGCTATTTTAGATAACCGTTTTGTGGAAGAATTTGGTATTCCTTTCTCCTTCTTGAAGCCATTGGTTTCTTGACTTTTGTTTCCAAAAAATATCCTATTGTCTTTCATGGGATTCAAGCCTAGTGAGAAGATCTTTCCCTTGTTGTCTAATTTGTTCTCTCCACCCTTCCTCCATTCCTTCTTTTTGAATGTCCTCTAGGCCTTCGATCCACCTTTTCTTGTCCTGGAATATATTCGCAAAGTCTTCTTTATTCCACGTGTGGTCCATAGCTTTTAGAGCCTTCAACTTCTACTGGAATTGATGCATCCATGTCCCCAATGGGGGGAACCAATTCCTGCCACCATTGTCGTACCAACTCCTTAAAGTCTTATGTTCGATCGATAATTTCTCAAATCTAAACGATTTCCTGATTGGCTTGTCTGACCAATCCCACTATAAACCTATGGGTCAGTGGCCTAATCCTGCTTTCGATAGGACACTAGCAATTATTTCTCCTATCCCTCTAGATATGTCCTCTAAGACCATGAATCTGTCTATTCTATATGTCATGCGGTGTGTACCTCATCATATGTTGCTCCACATATACCATCAATCTCCAGTCTCCATATATACCAGTTGACTTTGTTCCATAAAGTCTCTAAAAGCTTCCTGGAATCTGTCCATATTCCTTCGTCCCCCCTTATTTTATCTTAGGGAAGTTATCAGATTGAAATCCCCTCCCATTATCCATGTAATTTCACCTATTTGATATTTTACCCAACTCAAGAATTTTATAAAAGTCGGTTTTTGGGGAAGGCACTTGGGCCATACACGTTTGCAAGGTCCCCTTACCTCGGTCTCAAGAATGATAATGCTTTCCAACATCGAGAAGCAATTTTCCCTCCTATCTATCAAACATATTGAGTCAGAGTTCCATAGTATCGCTAAGCCTCTTGCCATCCCTATGGAATCCACCGCCATGACCTTACTTCCTTTCCAAATCTTATGTCATATCTTGTTCAGTGTTTCTGATTTACACTTTGTCTCTTGTAAAAAAATGATGTTTGGTTTTTCCTTTTTTAACTTCCTTGCCATAGTCTTGACTTTCCTGGGATGGTTCCATCCCCTTATGTTCCAAGATATTATCTTAATTGGTTCACTATGTTCACCTCAGAAAAATCCGCTACTATCGTCATGTATTGGTCGAACTCTATGAGTTTGAACCCTACCTCCGCTATCCTCTCTTTGTTTGTCTTTCTTCCTTGTTTCATATCATCCTCTAGTTGCTTCCTTTTGCTTCCCTTATAAGGATCCATTGCTATCCCAAGTTGTTGTCGGTCCCTTGTCTTGTTGATCGCTTCTTGGAGTAGTTCCAATTGCCTTCTAGAAACATACCCATTTCCCTTCATCTCACATTCCCTCTCAATTTTGTCCATATCTAGCTCCCCCAGTTCCATATCCTCAGCTTCATCCTCGTCCATGGCCTCTATCTGTATCTCTGCTTCCTTCTCGTTCCTTTAGCAGTTTTGGGACTTCTGCCTTGCTCCCCCTCTCCTTTTGTTCTTCTCCCCTCTCCTCCAAGATCTTAAAAGGGTTGTTACTATTTAACCCTCCCCCTTGGTTCTCCTTGTTTTTATTCTGCTGCAAACTTGATCTAGTCTTATTCCTACTTTGAACTTGGACGAAGCCCTCTTTATCCTTCACTGCCCCCTAAGGGTGGTCATTCAGGGGGGGTTGTTGGCTCTTCTTGGGGAAGTTTTGACTAAAGTGGTCATAGTCATGACATTGCTTGCATTTGAATGGGATTTGCTCGTAATCTATTGGTCGCACCCATTCCTAATCTTCCCAGTTCAAGTTGATAGCTTCATGAAGCTCTTTAGATAGGTCCATGTAGACACATATACAAGCAAAAGCGGTATACCTCTATTGTTTTGTTTGTTCTACTATCTTTACGAATTCCCCTATTGTATTACCTATATCTTGCAGGATTTCCATATCCTAGTACTCACATGGGAGGGAAAACAACCAGATCCACACCAGGGCCACCCTCATATCCTCTTTCTTCGGGTTAAACCTTTCTATCCATGGTCTAAGGTAAAGCCCAACCGAGAAAAACAAGGACCTCCTTCAAGAATCCTATCTTGATCCTCTTGGTTGAAAATTATTATAGTAAAGAATCCCTTAGATCCCAGGTGTAGATCATTGTAACATACCTAAACAACCTGCTAAACAGGCATATAATTTTTTTGCTTTCTCAAAAGACATGGGCAATGAATATTCGTATAACATTCATTTTTAAGTTTAATTTCTACTGTAATAATCACTCCACAACTAATAGGTCCTTTCCACAGCTAGAAAATTCCTTTCCGCAAATAAAAAGTTCATTTCTGCAACTAGAAAAGTCATTTCCACAATTTCAGTTCTGCAATGCGGATTGCGGGACCCCATATAACTTAATCAATTACCTTTCTGCATTCCGCAATTGCGGATTATGAAATCCCTTGGTTTCTATACAAAACTTCCTTTCATCATTCCGCAATGCAAATTGCGGGTTGTGGAAACCCTAAATTTCCACATTTTAACTTTTCTCTTTTCGCATTCCATAATGTGGATTGCGAATTGCGAAAAAAACCCTTAAAAATTTTACAATTTTCCTTTTCACATTTTGCATTCCACAACGTAGATTGCGGATTGCAAAAATTCTTATAATTCATACATTCTTACCTTCCTCATTTCACCTTCCACAAGACCTCTTCTGCGTCGTTGATGGGCCTTGCGGAATCAACTCCGACCATCATTCTACTTTCAGATGCGGGCTACAGATTGCAGAACCGTCAAAGTTCCCAAAATAACTTCCACAATTTTCCTTCCGTAAAACCTCTTCCGCACCGTTGATTCCTTGCGGAATCAACCGCAACTGTCGATCTTCTTCAAATGCGGGTTGCTGATTGCAGATTGCAGAACCGTCAAAGTTCCCAAATGAACTTCCGCAATGTTCCTTCCACAAAACTTCTTTCGTGTCATTGATTCTTGCAAAATCAACCCCGATCGTCAATCTGGATTAAATGCAGGTTGCAGAATCCCATAATTTGCTCCAAGGTTTACCCTTCCGCAATGTGGATGGCGGATTGCGGAAGGCCCACTCTTCTTCAAGGTTTGATCTCTCTGCAATTCTGCTTCCACAAATGTTGATTGTGGGTTGCAGAACACACACTCAACTTAATAAATTTCTATCCTCATAACTTTTATACTATTCACTCTATATTTCCTTACGTGAAATCTAGGGATGATTCACCTTTGGTGGTCTTACAAACTTAGGTCGAGTTCTTACTTAAGTCAAGCTCAACTTAGGAAGACATAGTGGAATCTAGTAGCTGGCTATCACACTCTCCTTCATAGACTTATCTTCATCCAATATCTCAAAGCATTAGACAAGGGCTTCTCTTCTCAAGAAGAGGATTATTCTCAGTCAGCACTTAGAGTTCCTCCAAAGGTCCTTGCAACTGGTTACTAACCATAGACATGAGTAAAGGCATTCTATTAATCCTCCATAGATCAATATTCATTGCGGTTAGAAAACCCTATGACCAATAGGAAAATATCAGACCCCTTAGAGTAGAGCATGGATTTAAACCCTCAAAAGCCATATGGTTAAATAAAGACGCAGACTTTCATCAACAAGCTTAAGGTAGTTCTTTATCATTTCTTCAACATCCAAGCATACATTCTTACACATACAGACATGCCCTAAACTTGTTAATCAAGGAATTCATACCGCAAACAGGTGACTCATCACAAACCATATTACACCATTTAAGATACCAGTTATCAATGCAAGGCACTATCATTCCAAGTAGAGTAATATTATACAACAATTCATAAGCAACATTTTTATCAATGAAACTAAAACTCGTATTGACCATTCCATGCACATTGAACACACATTTATATGTATGCAACATACCCTGAGCTCAATAGATTTGCAGAAACAAAATCCAGTAATGAAACATGTCTTTAAAACAAGTCGCAATAAAAGGGGAACAACCACATTCCATCCAACCGTAGATTAGACACATATATGCTCTTTCCTCAATCACCCCCGAGCTAAACTATGCGTGCCAAGAGCGGAGACAACTAACCTCACTTCAGAACTTCCAGGAAGGAATCACTTGCCTATCACTTACTCAGAGTACTCACGCAACAAGTATCCCTCTCAAATCTTTCCTAACACTTCACTGAGTGCTCATGCAGCAAAATTTCATTCTCCAACTCTTTCCTAACACTTCACAGTGCTCACACATCAAGAGTTCATTCTCCCCCCTCCCCCCGCATACTCAGCAACATCCTGCCTCATAGCATGTGTCCCCTTCTAATTTGGTTTCTTGTCTTACTTTGCAGCCACGGTGCACTCCCCAAGGAACCCCCGCCAACCATTGCATCCCCTGGTTTCTCCAGGGTCTTTCCAACGCCATTAAGGCGTTTTCGGTGATTGGTGCACTTCCCTGAGGTTTACTGCTCTACATCTCCCACTCTTGCACACATAGTCTCCTATTTAATGTGGCTTGTCTCTTTCATTCAGATTTTCATTAAAGGCAAAATGTAGTTGTTACAACTGTCCTCCAGGGACCATTTGGGAAGACACCACAGACATCCAAACTCATCAAAACATACAGTCTAGAATTTATCATTACATATAATGTTTCAAAACGTAAAGTCTAGAATTTAACATTACAAATAATGTTTATGAATCAGGAGATAGTACATCCACACCCTCTTAATGCAACATTGTCCTTAGTATTCTTAGTCTTCCTCAATAGCTTCTGGAAATAAACCTGGGTACTTCTTTTGCATATCTTCCTCTAGTTCCTCTTCTAGGATAAAGTGCTTCCATTGAGCCTTAACCCGAGTGGCGACCCGATTCAAAAGTATTGTTTCTTTATTGTCCAGAATGCACAGATGTTTCATTTGGAATTCTCTTTCTGGTTCCACCTGCACCACATTCCAGTCAATGACATGAGTGGAATCATGTATATATTTCTTCAATAATAAAATATGAAAAAAATTATGAATCCTCAAGTGTGCTGGGAGAACAAATTTATATGCCATGGGTCCAATCCTTTCCAAGATCCGGAAGGGTTCACAGAACCATGGTGCTAATTTGGTACAGCTTCCCAATCTCAGGGAGCTATTTTTTGGCTTGACTTGGAGGTAAACATGATCTCCGACCGAAAATTATTTATGTTGCATTTTCAAGTCAACATAAGTATTTTGGTGATCCTGTTCCACCTTCAAATTCTTCTGAAATTCTCGAACTGTTCCATGTCTTGCAATATTTCAAGTCCTACCATCAAACAATCCACAGGGTTATCCCAAATAAAAGGGGTAGTACACTTTCTCCCATACAAGATCTCAAATGGGCTCATCTTGTCTGAGGCCTGATAGCCATTATTGTATGCAAACTCTACCATATGCAAATATTATTCCCACTTAGTGGGCCTTTCCATAACATACATCCTCAACATGTCTTCAATGACTTGGTTGGTGTGTTATGTTTTTCCATCTGTTTCAAGGTGATAGCTAGTTCTGAAATTTATCTTGGTTTCCAACCCTGCAAACAATGATTTTCAAAAGTTTGATGTAAACTTGACATCCCGGTCAGAAATTACCATCTTTGGTACTCCATGCAGTCGGAATATTTCCTTCATGAATATTTCTGCAACACTGACAACCTTGTAAGTGGACTTCAGAAGAATAAAATGAGCAGACTTGCTTAACTTGTCTACTACAACCATAATTGAATCATGTTGTTTTTTAGTCAAAGGCAAACCTATGATAAAATCCAAAGATATTACCTCCCATTTCCATTCAGGAATTGACAAAGGTTGTGACAAACCCATTGGGTGATGATGTTCAGCGTTTACCTGCTGACATTCCAAACATTTAGATAGATAATCCACTAAATCTGTCTTTAATTTAGGCCAAACGCTGGGGCATGGGATACTTGTTCTTGGGGCATGGGATACTTGTTCTTGATGGTTACTTTATTTAGTTGTCTATAATCTATGCACAGTCTTAGAGTCGCATCCCTTTTCTTAACAAATAAAACTGGTGCTCCCCAAGGAGACACACTGGGTCTGATGTAACCCTTGTCTAATAGCTCTTGTAATTGAATTTTCAATTCAATTAAATCAAGAATGCTCATACAAAAGGGTATCTTAGATGCTGGTGTAGACCCAAGCATAATCTCAATGGAGAAATATATTTCTCGTTGAGAAGGTAGTCTTGGTATCTCTCCTGGAAACACATCCATAAACTTGTTTAAAACATGGTGGTATTTTACCTTCATTAAGGAGCAAGTCAACGACCCACACCGCATAAAGCTTGTATCCCTTTCTCATACATTTATTTAATCGCATGGCATAGATTTGTCTTAAGGAAACAAGTTCAATGACACCTTCTACCTTCCTAACAATTCGATCCTCGACCACATAAGTGAAGGTTTTATCAAAACAATTCAATATTACTGTATGCTTTGCTAACCAATCCATGCCAATAATCATATCATATGACCCTAAATGCAAAACATTCAGATCAATCTTAATTACATGATTCATTATTTTATCTTCACAATCAACAACAAACTCAGTTACCTTTCTCCTTGCCCCAGTGGCCAGTTGGACTAGCCAGGGTTTTGCATGCCTTACCTTGGAAAGCTGGCAGTCCTCCATCACTCTGGGAGCGATGTAACTCAAAGTAGCCCCTGGATCAATTAGTATAGAAATACTTCGGTTAGAGATAGTGCTTTCAATCTCCACAATTGCAGATTGATAATCTGCTTGTCGATTTTCCAGGGCTACATTAATCTGGTGGTAACTTTTCCCAACCTCCCCAACAGTGGAAGCTTCTTGCAGGTTGTGAACAACCTTATTTGATTGGTTGAGGCATGGGCAGTTCCTTCATAGTTGAGGCTCCCCACATTCCCAACACTTCATGGGTTCTCTAGGGGCTCCAATAGTCCCCTTCGGTCCAAGGTTCACAGACTTATAGTTCTTCTGTGGAAGCTGTTCCTTTTTCCTGTAGGAATTTCCTTGCGGATTCCTTGGCATGTTCATGAAGGGTGGGGGCTGGAAGCCTTCTTCCGTTGATTGAAATTTTCCTGTTCTTTACCCTTCCAGACCTTGGAGAGGTCATTCTTCTGTTTATATTGTTCAAAACATAGCCTTGCCTTTCTTAAGGCTTCATCCAAGGTTTTGGGATTGTCGAATTCAATTCTTTCCTTATAAGACTGCGACAAACAACTCAAGAACCTCTGGACTTTAACTTTTTCCTCTTTAATTTACGACACGAACCGTAGGAGTTCTAGGAATTTGTTAATGAGGTCCTCTATATTCATTTGGTCAAGCTTTAACTCATAGAATTCCTTGGTATTTCTTTCATAGTATATTTCTAACAAGTATTGCTTTTTGAATAACTCCTTGAACTCTGACCACTCTAGGTTCTTCTCTCTTATCCCCTAGGAAATATTCAGATCCTTCCACCAAATGTTGGCTCTTCCCTTCAGGTTGTAGACAACCATTCTCACCTTCATGTTGCTAGAGTAATTATAAATTTGAAATTACTTCTTCATATCGAGCAGCGAGGCCTTTGCTTCTTCTCCGGTCTTAGATTCCCCGTTGAAGCTGCCTGGCTTGATCTTTTTAAATTCCCCTTCCAGATGATTGATCTTCCTTTTCCCAATCGTCTTTGCTCGATTCTCATATTTTTGAGTTCCATTGGAGGAACTGTCCTTTCTTCAGGAACTTTCTTGAACTTCCAGGTCCATAACAATCTCGGGTTGGGGATTTTCCCCATTATGCCTCTCTTGCAAACCCTGCAGTAATATCTCATTGATCCCCTGTTGATTCTCTTGAGCCTTCCTCAGCTGCTCATTGTCAGCCTTAAAGCTATGAATCTCTACAATCAGATTCCTCATTGTTTCCAGTACTTGTCTAGGTTCAGGGTATTCTTGTTATGGCTACAATGCGCGTGATGCCGGTGCAACTTCTTCAGATTGATCCACATTCTCACTTTGTGAGGCCATTGTTGTATTCTCCATGTTACAAAACAATTTTACATGTGCACAAACATTCCAACACAAAACATTATGATTAGAACATAGTTTTCCAAAATTCAACGAAACTAGATGTTCCCAAAAGGCGACAGGGTTGAAACCTATAGCTCTCATACCATATGTAACATACCCAAACAACCTGCTAAACAAGCATATACAAAAAAAATATTTCTTAGAAGACATGGCCCATGAATCTTCCTATAACATTCATTTTTAAGTTTAATTTCTACTATAACAGTCACTCCACAACTAACAGGTCCTTCCCACAACTAGAAAAGTCATTTCCGCAAATAAAAATGTCCTTTCCGCAACTAGAAAAGTCCTTTCCGCGATTCCGCTTCTGCAATGCGTATTGCAGGACCCCATATAACTTAATCAATTACCTTTCCGCATTCTGCAATTGCAGATTGCATAATCCCTTGGTTTCAGAACAAAACTTCATTTTCACATTTCGTGTTCTGCAATGCAAATTGTGGGTTGCAGAAACCCCAAATTTCCACAGTTTAACTTTTCGCATTCCACAATGCAGATTGTGGAAAACCCTTACAAATTTTAAAATTTTCCTTTCCGCAATGTGGATTGTAGAAATCAACTCCAGTCGTCGGTCCACTTTCATATGTAGGCTTCATATTGCGGATTGCAGAACTATCAAAGTTCCCAAAAGAACTTGTGCAATCTTCCTTCTGGAAAACTTCTTTTGCACCGTTGATTCCTTGCGGAATCAACCCCGGCTGTCGATCTTCTTTGTTGCTGATTGCAGAACCGTAAAAGTTCCCAGATGAACTTCCTCAATGTTTTTTCCGCAAAACTTCTTCTGCACCGTTGATTCTTGCAGAATCAACTCCGATTTCGTTCCAAGGTTTACCCTTCCGCAATTCCTCTTCTGCAATGCGGATGGCAGATTGCGGAAGGCCCACTCTTCTTCACGGTTTGATCTCTCTGCAACTCCGCTTCTGCAAATGTTGATTGCAGGTTGTTGAACACACATTCAACTTAATAAATTTCTATCCTTATAACTTTTATACTATTCACTGTGTATTTCTTTATAGGTGAAATCCAAGGATGATTCACCTTTGGTGGCCTTACAGACTTAGGTCGAGTTCTTACTTAAGTTAAGTTCAACTGAGGAAGACATAATGGAATCTAGTAGCTGGCTACCACACTCTCCTTCATAGACTTATCTTCATTCAATATCTCAAAGCATTATACAGGGGCTTCTCTTCTCAGGAAGAGGATTATTCTCAGTCGACACTTAGACTTCCTCCAGGGGTCCTTGCAATTGGTTACTAACCATAGACAGTAAAGGCATTCCAGTAACCCTCCATAGAGCAGTATTCACCGCAGTTAGAAGACCCTATTACCAAGAGGAAAATCTCAGACCCCTTAGAGCAAAGCATGGCATTAAACCCTCAAAATCCATATGGCTAAACAAGGTAGTTCTTTATCATTTCTTCAACATCCAAGCATACATTCTTACACATACATACATGCCCTGAACTCGTTAATCAAGGAATTCATACCGCAGACAAGTGATTCATCACAAACCATATTACACCATTTAAGCTACCATTTATCAATGCATGGCACAATCATTCCAAGTAGCGTAAGAGTATACAACAGCTCATAAGCAACATTTTTATGAATGAAACTAAAACTAGTATTGACCATTCCATGCACATTGAACACAAATTTATACGTATACAACATACCCTAAGCTCAATAGCTTTGCAGAAACAAAATCCAATAATGAAACCTGTCTTTAAAACGAGCCGTAATGAAATGGAAACATCCACGTTCCATCCAACTGTAGATTAGGCACAAATCTGCTCTATCCTCAATCATCCTTGAGCTAAACTATGTGTGCCAAGAGCAGAGACAACTAACCCTAGTTCATAACTTCCAGGCAGGAATCACTTGCTTAACACTTACTCAGAGTGCTCACGGAGCAAGTATCCCTCTCAACTCTTGCGTAACACTACATCGAGTGCTCACGCAGCAAAAGTTCATTCTTCAAATCTTACTTAACACTTCACAGAGTGTTCATGCAGCAATGAATAAACACCCTTGAAATACTCTCAATCCAATGAATAAACACCCTTGGAATTCAAAGAAGTAAGGCTTGTCGTTACACCAAAACCTCCAGATGTTGGTTAACTTTCATAATGCCAATGTTACGATTAGTCCACATTTATATTATCCGAAGTGCAACGGTTATACCATACTCCAACATGAGCAATCTAAGGTTAAACCTTCAATTAACAATATTCATTAACATGTTACTAGGTACCAAAGCATGTTACCAATTTAGAGACCAACTTGATAATTGAAGAAAGATCCTTGTTGGAATAAACATTGTTAAACTTCATAGAAGTGGAAAATAAAAATGAAGAATAATGGGCTTGCCTCATTTATCTAAGGTCATTGAAGGTTTTAAATTGAAGGGTGTGCATGGTAATCTAGGATGGGAAGTTGATTGCATTTTCATTCGTCGCAAACGATATTCAAGATATCCAATTTATTACCTTTCCACGCCTTAGGCTGCACATAGTTGGAAGCAGTGAAGTTAGTAGCAGAAATATAATACTCTACCAAAAATAAATCTGCTTTGTAGTGGGTGACAACATTCAATCATGAACTGGTTGAACATTGATTCATTGAGGAGATGTAGGGTGGAGTAAATGGTTTACTCATCAGACTCATGATCCAAAGACTGCAGGTTCAAACGCTACCCCTATGACGAACAAGATCCAGCAAATATGGAAAATCATATTACAGCACATTCAATTCATGAAATTGTTAGGGATGAGGCATCTGATTGAGATTGGTTTGTCTTTTGTTTCACTTTACAAATCCATAGTAGCACAATAGAAATTAGGTGTGAAAAGCCAAAGTCATTCTAGAATCCTAAGTGGTAAATGTCGATTGAAGAGTTGCTTTATATTGTGGTGGGAGCTGATTAATTTTGCAAAACGGTTGGGGAAAAGGAAATGTCAGTGAAGCCTACAAGGAGAACACAGAGAATGAGGGGCAGCTTATGTACCTTGACTTGATACTAGTTTGAAGCATATTAGCAAGATTTTTCGCATGGGATTCAAAAGTCAATTAATAATGCAAATATTGTAAATTGATTAATAAATATATTATTAAAATGTATTTATTAAGATAAATATGACATTTTATCTAAAATAATTCATGCTTAATTAATTATTAATAAAAAAATGGAACTAAAATGGCAACAAGTCCAATTTTAACTTGGACCTCATCTTATTTGTAACTTCACCATCACATTGTATGTATTGACATGTTCTCAATTTATTTATCACTTGGAACCACAATTATATGATATTGCACAGTTTTTAAGTTATCATGGGGTGAGATAACGACCAACATACATCTTTCTTCAACTCGGATCTATCAAGCACACAGAGGGATCCAATTTCTTTAAGTGTAATTTTTTTTTTTAAAATTACATGTCCAGAATAAATTTACATCTCGAGAAATTTGATTCCTCTCCGTGCTTGATAGATTCATGTTTAAACTTGATCTATGCTTTTTTTTATATGTCAACATGGATTTTCTTAATAACTTTTTATTTGGTTTTATATTTTTATTTTCTGAACATACTTTTTATTTTACGAGCCAACGTGAATTTTATAATTTTATTTTTATTTTTGGTATCATATGTTAGGAACGTGACCAACATTTCCCCCATACTGGACTGTAAAGCATCAAGCGTAATGGATTCAACTACCACCCTTCAACCCCATCCCCAACCAAGTTTGGAGCAAACATGAAAATGGAGATTGCAATCTACATCCGGCACTTCCAATCCCTTGGCCATTTGACCACATAATCTTGTACAGATTTCAAATGCACACTTGTTGTAGTTCAATATTTAGTTTCCATTTGTATTTACTTGCAAAATCAAAGTGCATTCATGACTCAAAAACTTTTTTGAGTCTTGACAAGTCGATGAACAAACCAGGCTTGAAGGTCTAACAGTTAACACATTAGAGTTGATTGTTCATTTCCTGAAATGTTGGAATAAAATAAATTATTGTTAACATGTGGGCAGATGAAATAAACTATCGGTAAATGAATGGTGAACTGAAACAATTTTGTTTGTTTTTCTTAAGAGTTGTTTTTCCAATGAGCCCAGATGAAATAAATTATTGGTAACATGTGGGCAGATGAAATAAACTATCGGTAAATAAACGGTGAACTGAAACAATTTTGTTTGTTTTTCTTAAGAGTTGTTTTTCCAATGAGCCCAGATGAAATAAATTATTGGTAAAAACATCCGACGCAGAAAATTTATTGTAGAGGTAATGGTGCTATATTATATATACAATAGGGAAAAAATAATAATCGGTGCAGTAACCTTCTTACATCTCCTGAAAGGGGCAGGGATAATAGCACCTGGTTATCTGCACAGGCTAAACTGGTCAAAGTTAGCTGTGTCTCGAAGCTACATTCTGCCAATAACAATCACTGTTAGCATTTAACAGTCGATATCTCTGCCCAGTGTCAGACAGATGAGCACACTGAAATGCAGCTTCAGAGTAGAAAAAAA
>LPNX011145441.1:88850-120738 GCA_001517045.1 Pseudotsuga menziesii | reverse complement strand
CAACTGCAGGAAAGAAAAAGCTGGGTCACACAATAAAAAATACACGCCCAAATCACAATAAGAATAAATAACATGGGGGAAGTGGGTAAAGGAATTTTCAGCGAAGGATTTTTACCCTCAAAGTCTGATTCTTGTGCTGAGATACAACAAAGTTTGCAATGTCTCGAGATATGATATATCCTGGCCCATTTGCATAGGGTGGGTAGTCATCCTCTGGCCATTCCTGAACAACAGAAACAAGAAACATTTACCAGGCAAATTTTGAGTCCCTTTTTCACCGTGAAAATTGAAGTTTCTCGTCACAATAATTGAAATAGCTATTTTATAATATACCACAGAATTGAAACTTGAGAAACTGTCCACAAATAACTATTTGTTAGGGAAGACGATAGGCTACGACTAAGAATAACTCAAATATATAAATTCTCTGAAGTGCAGACAGAGACCTACAATTTTATATGTAGCTACTCAAGAAACACCTGAATCTTCAGAACATATTTGATAACCAAACACAGGATCATTTAAAAACAACTTTATACCTCATACGTGACAGCCCATTTCCCTACCCTGAGGGGCTTGTGAAAATAATTTAGGTTGCCAATGTACAGAGGTTGTCCACGAGACAATCTATAGACTTCCTTCAGTACAGCATCAATTCTTACAAAGTTATCATCATCACATTTCATAATATATTTGGCAGCTAATCTCCGAACCTGCATGCAATTGGAAATCTCAACTGACAGACTTAAAAAGAAGGCAATTTACGACTTTGAATTAAATAGGAATGAATAACAGCAACTCAATTTTTTATAGCATTAATTATGGCTATGCATTTGGGAAGAGAATGTAATTTGAAACAATACAGCAATAGACAAGTCGCCACAACTAGGAAAATCACTTACACCATAATCACATATTGCAAGAGTCTTCAAAACTACGAGCTCATAATTGTCCATGAATGGCACAATTACCATATCACCATAAAAATATGCTTCCATCTTTAATTGTATGTTGACTTCCTTCCTTGCATTCTGTAATGATGGACGAGATTTAGTGTTTGGTCTCTAGTTCAATTGCAAAGTTGAAAACAACCCAATGTCACAAAAAACAGTTTCCTCAAAAACAATAATAATACAATATGATCAAAATTCCTACTAGGTTTGGCATGTTGGTTTTCAATTTTAGTCAATAAGCTATAAAAAAGGTCTTCCTGTTATGACCCCATTACTCACTCTGTGATTGACAAATACATAGATTTTAACTAATGGTCAATTCCATGTGTTCAGTTAGCATAGATTGTGTCAATAATCGACTTCCTTCCTTGCATTCTGTAATGGTGGACAAAATTTAGTGTTTGGCCTCTAGTCCAATTGCAAAGTAGAAAACAACTCAATGTCACAAAAAAACAGTTTCCTCCTTGAGTGTGTTAATAATACAAAATGATCAAAATTCCTACTAGGTTTGGCATGTTGGTTTTCAATTTTAGTCAATAAGCAAAAAGAGAGGTCTTCCTGTTATGACCCCATTACTCTATAATTGTCCCAAGCTGACACGTTCCACAGCCCACTACAAGGTGCCTGTTGTATTAGCTAGTTGCATTCTGTAAGCAGCCTAGCCTTGATGTAATATCAAGTCAGCTAAATAACAGCAACCTCTCCTCAATTGGAAATATTGGAGGATAGACAGAATTGTAACGACGTAAAAAAACAGAAAAAAGAAGTGACAGGAAGCATTCCAGTATAGAAGCAAGAAAGATGTATCCAAGACATCATGTGTTATCATCAACGCCTTGGAATTGGCAGGCTCCTTTAAGGAGATGCCTGTTTGAAAATCTCTCTATGGCATTCTATGAATCCTCTCTACCTATCATTCGTTCATTTAAAAAGGTTATTGTCAGTAAAGTTCTCCATTTGTTAGTATTAGACCTAGATGAATATTCCATGTTCTCTTGGTCCTGGATCTTATACACCATATGAAGGTCATTATCTTCTCTGATGATATATGATATCCTATGCCCCTATGTCATAATATTTCCTCTTAATTACATTGATGTCCAGTGCAGTTCCAATGATACAATTAATTTCATCATTTCATTTCCTTATCAGCTCTTTTAAAAAATAATCTAGCAGAAAGCAGTGTACAGAGCAACATACCAAGGCAACAAAGAAACGGGCCACAACTTTTGATGATCTAACAAGTTTAGACTGCATCCATGTCTTTCTGACAGCCATCCGATCTGCAAAGTGGTTGCCTGCAGAGAGTATCCCAATGAAAAGATCCACAGGACCTTCTGGCAAAGGTGGAGCTTTCCATTGGTCTGACATGTCTAGAAGTCTCTGAGGTGAAAAGCTTGGATGTGAGACAGGCAAAGAAGCAGCAACAACTGTATGCACATCAATGTCACCATTTACAGAAAAGCCAGTTGCATCCTCAAGCACAAATCCCTGGTCCAACAACATGAATTTAGAGCTTACATTAATTTATAATTTTATACTGATGCCTTAATGCTTCTTGAATGTGAACAAATAACTGTGCAGCACTGGCTTAACATGGACAAGAACGTGGAGATGGTACAAATCCAAAAATTGTAGTACTCCAATGGGTTTTTCAACTTACTGTTCGATAAGGAAAAGAGGTCACATGCCTCCCATCCACATTCACATGATAACCTTCCAAACCTGCACTTAAAGTAAGAACAAACAATTTTCCCTCCACAAATGGATATGGCCAATCAATTGATGATTTCTTTGCACGCCCCATCAAACGATTCAGCCACCAAGTAGCCTTTTCTTCTTTTGGATCATCATTATCAGTTAGCCACTTTTCGCATTTTGGAAGTCCATCAACTGTCAAAATGAACAGAATTGATCAAAAACAGCCTTCAAACCCCAAATCAAAACGCTATCCTAGGTGAAGGCAATAGATAGCCAGTAAGAAAGCACAAAGCATATGTTACTCAAACTACCAATAAGACTATTATTCAATGCAAAAATCACACGCTAAGGAGAGAGAATAAATTAACAGAAACACAATGAAAAAGAACATTTTAAGTTACATATCAATGCTAAATACAAAAGTCCCAAGCATGATTTCCTACAATATTAAGTCATGCATCTTTCCTTTGTTGACTGCGCAGAGTTATGAAAGACAGGTGAAACAAAAATTGATGTCAGAGTCATGAATAAATTGAAGTTTCTTGAAGACATTTATTGTGTCGCAATACACTGGTGTCTTAACACTAAGTCTCTTTTAGAGGGAATTGGGGTTAGCCAGAGTTCCTGAGGTAATAAGATATCCAAATCCTTCCTCGACGAAATTCTACCTTCAGCATTATGCAGAACGGTAAATATGCTATAATATAAGAGAGAGAATATTGTGGGGGAGAGGGAAGGAGGGAAATTTTTGGGTTTCATCCCTCTGGAAAGAAGTTGGGTGTAAAGAGATTGAATATGTTTGAATTGCTCTCTGTTTTAATTTTCTGAAATTTTTGAAGGGTTTCTGAATAAGCCAGTTGAAAAACTAATTAATCCATAAATGACATTGAACTTTTGAAGGTGCACTGATAAGAGTCAACACCAATACAGCAGCAGAGCAATGGATCACTGTAGGTCCCAGACCCACCAATAGTAACTCCCAGCACCATTTGTCCATTTGGGGCTCTAGTTTAGTGGGCAGGAAGAGAGATTAGACTGCCACACTAACACAGAACTGAACTCAGATCTCTGTAAAGAGAGCTAACTTGATTTACCGTTTAATGTAATCACACCTACCTTGGGGCCTGGTCTAGCCCAAATCCTTTTACAAAAGAAACGGCCTTAAGGTGCATACAAAGTTACAAACCTGTTTCATCGTCATGTAAGCCTTCACACCTCTGCTCAGATCCCCACTGCATCCTGTAACACGTATTCTGCTCTACAACAGGTCTTCCAGTCCAATCTCCCTTCAACCTCGGATTGAAGTGCAAAAGCCTAGGTGGGGCCTCACCATCAACGGCCTTCAACCCTTGCAGTTCAAGTACAAACTGAGAAATCCACAAAGGGGGATGCAGCTCCAATCTAGCTATCGTGGAATGGTTTTCCAGGTGGGCATCCCTGGGCCTTCCCACCAACTTTAGGGAAGAACCAAATCTCAATCCACAGGGGAGAAGCATCATCTTCCCTGATTTCAGAAATTTCCTACCGCTCATGGCAATCGATTGAGGGCAGGACTCAATCTGGCGGTCCATGGTTCCAAGCCCGTCCTCCGCGTAGGCTTCCACTTCCTTCCATGCCTTCGATCCCAGAACCCATGCCTCTATTACTGACCTCTCAATCTGGGTGAAGTTCCGCGTTTGGTTCATCTGTACAGGAGCTTCAATTAATGGAGACGAGTCCTCGTAAGGTTTGAAGGATCTCAGGGGGGCATTTTTTATCTCGTTCTGGTTTTGATGAAGTTGGTAGTCTTTGAACTCAGACTGAGAAAAGGTCTTCCATCTTAACACTTCCATCCCATCTAGATTCTCATCTGTGGAATCAGGTCTCAGCGACTCGAAGCCGAAGAGCAGAAGATACAGAGCACACCCAAGCATTAAAAATCGGACAAACATCTCAAATCTCAGCTTCTTCATCGCTGCTATCCCCAAAATCCCAACTGGGTTTGGCTGTTAATGAAGGAGAGAGGAACCCAAATGGGCCAAAGCAGCAAACATGAGCTGCTGTGCCAGAAGATGAACCCAGTAGCTAAAACAAAAGATATATAGACTGCTGTGTCGGAGAATTCCAGCCCAAATCAAACACGCGGAATGAGGATAAGGAATGCATTATTTAACGGGCTCTGTATCTTTTCTGCTCTTCTTATTTTAATTATTCGTTTGGAGAGTCACGCTTAGTTTTCATTTTTATTTTTTAAGCTGACTCGGTCTTAATCTTCATTTTTTATCATGTCCTTTAGGTGTTTTTCATCCCGTTCTAGTTGATTCTTCGTTTTTAGACCGGTGGGGCTTTTCATTGCAGCCAATTTCACGATGGTGACTTCATTTTGTGAGCGAAGGATTGATAATGTTCCGTAAGTGAAGGGTCAGACATGTGGATGGTGACATTCTTTCGTGAGAACGGTCGATAGGCCATACATGGATGGTGACCTCGTTTCGTGGGTTGATAAGGAGATATATGGATGGTGAGATGATTGATGGTAAGGAAATATATGAATGGCGATATTTATTAATAAGTTAAAAGAGAATTAATCAAAATATTTGATAAGGTATATTGTTAAAGCATTATTTGTAATGTTGCGGGTTCAAATTTTGAATAGTCTGTGTAGGAGCAGTGAGGATGTACTAGTGATAGTAGAAGGGAATCGACTTTGTATCTGAGTCAGACGAATACGAAACCCATCTCAATTACCAATTTATCTAGACAAAAAAATATTTGATCAAAATATATTAATAATTTAAATGTTAGACTGGTTATGCTATTTCTTAATTAGCTTTGATGGGAAGTTGAAATACGTCTGGGATATCAAATGGTTCATTTTGTCTCGTGAATTAGAGGTTGATAACGAATATGGAAAGCTGAAAATGGTTCGTGATTTTTAATGGTTCACTATGTTTCGTTGAAAATATTTTTGGTGTTTACTGGTTCCAATCTATTTCATCAATTAAAAGTTGATAAGGGATATGGGATTTGAACTGTTTGTGAGTTACAAACTATACAAACTATAAAGACTCTTCACAGAATCTATAGAAATGGAGAAGAACAGGTATAAAATATAATCCTTGGATTTGGATTTTGAAAGGGTTGGTTATCATGGGAATCGTATTTGAAGTAGGAGGATTAGTTATCGAGATAAGTCAACATAAAGTTTGAAAATGAGAAGGTAAAGTTAGAGTAAGTTAACAGATTCTTGTTTTCTGACCATAAAGTTGACACAAATAAGACAACAATTTCAGGTACGAACAGAGTTTTATCGTTTTATCATTATTTAAGATCACCATTTATCATGATTTAAGATCTCAGCATGGTGGTGGATCAATGTTTATAGATTTTGCTCAACTCTGATTCATGCAACAATGTTTATAGCCTATAGGTTTTGCTTAACTCTGAGTCAATCAAGATCATAAACCATTTTGAAAATGAAGAGGTAAAGTTAGGGTGTAAAATAAATAAATAAAATAATAAAGCTAGTAAATAAATTCTAAAATAAATAAATAAAATACCAGTAGTTTATTAGTTAGATATTTTTTATTTTCTGGCATTATTTATCAAAATCTGGCTAATTTATTGTTCTAATATCTGAATTTTGAAGCATCCAAATCATGTTCTTGAATGCATAAATGGATTCTGCGTCATGAAATACCCCAGGACATCAACAATATGCAACTTTAACAACTATCATATGCTTTTTCAAGAATTAATCTAAAATGTCCACCTCATTGTGTGGAAACAAGCCAAAAAAAACCTGAAAATATTGAAAACTTCTAAGTTTTAACATTTAGACTACTAGAAAACATTTAAAATTTGAGTAAATTTTCTAATACTTGAGTCTGCCTCTGCGTCCAGGTAAGGAAAATAAGAATCATAATGAGATCAAAAGTTTAAGTGGGGGATAAGGTCGCCCAATTTACAAATAATTCTTTTAATAAAATCGTTGTCTCTAGCTAGTCCTGTAAATCCTCTTACCAGTCTTCTCCTTTTTATTCTGTTTTTGAAACAGAAACCACTCAATTTTTTAGCTGGAACAAGTTTGAAACTTACTGGACATGTTACTCCAACTGTAAAACCCATATAAAAATATGTTGAGAGTTGAATCTGGCTCAGCTGTGGCAAACTCCCACCGGTCAGAACTTATGGGACATGTTACTTTGGAAAGTTCCAAGTAAAACCCATGGAAAAATATGTTGAGAGTTGAATCTGGGTCAGCCGTGGTAAACTCCCACCCATATCACTAAATGGCAACCCAACCAACAAGAAGACTAATCTGAAAAATTTTGAACGAAGAGCCATTCAGAGGAATTTAAAACCCAGGAACAAGAATCCCAAGGTGAAAGAAAAAAATAACTTAAACAAGTTGCAAAATAAATCCCAAGAGGACAAGGCACAATTTCTAAACAGGAAAAGCCACAAGTCGAGGATGCCATATCCCAAAAAAATGAACATTGGATGTTGAAAATAGTATCAATTGACATTAAATCTTAAACTAGAAGTGAGAGCTAATTTATTTTTAATTTAAACATCTTCCTAAACTAATCTATATCATTTATAAGGCATCATTGGCAGTAAAAAGCTTCACTAATCTCTTGGAATGCAAGCTCCTACATTGATGTGATAGCATCCTCCCCTCATTTAAATACTAACATCCTATCTTTTGGGCCATCTTTGACTTGTGATTGTTATCTATGTATTGTTATACGCTATCTTACTACAGTGACATAGGCCATGTTACAGTTATCTTGATTCTTACTACAATGACATCCTTACATTGAGATTTGTTCCACATTAATACTCCTCTTCTTCTATACATGAAGAAGAGAATAGTGGCCTTGCTATTTTAATAGCTCTTCAATTTTAAAAGCAATTTTTTAGATTTCTTGTTGCAGGTATATTATACCATTTGCAAATATTTATCACCTTCATTCTTATGATGTTAGGAAAATATTGTTGGCCTCACTTGTCCATGGATTTTTTTTTTCTAATTCAGGGAAAGATTTTAATATAGTTGAAAAAAATTCTATCATTTAGAGGCCATCCTTTTGCTTTGCTGCGAAGGGATAAAAGAAATGGAATGGACCAGATCTAAAAGAGATATTTTAAATGACCAACCCCTTCTGAAAAATAAGTGCCTTTGTAATAATAATATTTGATTTTGTTGGTGCCATAATAAAAAACAGCGATAAAATACATTCAATATACAATAAATTCCTGCCTAGTAAAATATAAAGCATAATATCTGCCATAATATGATAGGGCGGTTTAGAAGTTTCTGTCTACTCATCCTACTCATCCTTTAATTATTAAAGATGCAAACATGAATAAATTCTGAACAGCTCTTTAATGGGTTACAACTTACAAGATGATGCCCGAACTTGGCCTTAAAACCACTATATAACAATGATGGAACAACTTTCCACTAGAGTACATATTGAAATTGACAAAATAACATAACGGGGTTGAAAGACCTTGCAATTACCTCCATCCTGGGACATTGTTTCCAAGGTGATAGACATTGTCTGTACCTGAGTCTCAATCCCGTGGAAAGTTTAGGGTGCAACCATTGTCATTTAATGGCATTCTGTCCTCGTCACCCTTTCTTCAAGAGTGCAAAAGTCTGATTGGTTGGATGACAGACTTATTTCTTGCACTTGAGTGATCATCCTTGCCAAGGCATTCTAGTCTACTGTGTCTTGGTGGAAGCTCCTCTGAACTCTACACTCTTTCCCCCTTCTAAGTTGCATCTAAGCACCTTGGATTCTTCCTCTCCTTCAAACTCTTCACTACTATCACCCATTCTAAAATACCTCTGAATTTGACAACCATGGTCGACATATCCTCTGTTCTTCAGTATTAGTTATGATAGAACCATACATGAAATGAAGTGAAAAATTTAATGTTGATCATATCTCACTCAAACTCCTAAGAGGTTGGAATTCATTGCCCCTCCATGATCGTTTTCTTAGAATTGCTCCAGATTTCTAGCCTTCTAGTAGTCCAGATCCATAGCAATCAATCAATATTTATGTGATTTTTCCTTATTTCATTGTGCCTGCATGTCCTTGTCCTTGTCCTTGTCATTTGCATGATCCAACCTTCCTTTGACATCAATACCAATGTTTTTTGGCAAGTCTACTACCTTACTGATCTCTCTCTCAACATGTTGCAAATTAACTTATTGACCAGTTCACAGCAGAGACCTGACCTCCTTGACTATTGCCTTCAGCTTCTATTTGTTTGTGGGGTATTTGTTATATTGGCCTTTCTAGCAAGTTAATTAGAACTTCTCAATCTCCTTCTACTTGTAAGGAGGAGATACCTACCATTCGTTTTGGCTACGAAATTGTGTCTACATATGAAAGGTCTCAAGCTTAATTCCTTACTTTGAGACATTCCTGCACCGTGTGCTGATGCTCCAGTGCTAAGACTTCACCATTGTCTACATTTCATTTTGGTTAAGGAATTGTGTCTACATATAAAAGGTCTCAAGCTTGATTCCAATACTTCGTGGCATTCATGCACCATGTGCCAATGCTCTTGGAGGAGTTAAAGACCAATGATGTGAGTACCTAGAGCCAATGCTTCACCATTGTACACATTTCATTGGTATCAAAGTATATCTGCTGTCTCTACACCCATGTCACTGGTATGCCACCCATAATGTTCGATTGAGATTCTACATATCTTTTTGAGTTGAATGCCAAACTTGACAAGGTCTAAGTATTAAAAGCACAGGATTAATCCAACTCCTCCAACAAATATTTTGATACACTTAAGGTAACCTGATATGATGGATATGATTGATAACACCAACTCCACTAGCTTTGTCAGCATTGATGCAAGCATCGTAGAGTCAATAATTAATGAGCGCTCCAAAAGCAACATAAGGAAATTTGTACCTAGCTTGTAGATCTATTCTTCAGCAGATTGACATCCAAAGTTGAGCCTACTACATCTTCACAGAGCAAATCAAGCCCATTTAGTTGCAGGAATCCATCCCAAGTGAAGCCTGACCATGCCATTCCCATGTTTGAAGAAATGATCCACACTAACGTGCTCAACGTGTGGTTTAGCACATTCCTGACCAACTTTGAAGCCAGTGACTTAAACAATACAAAGAAGTTCAAGCTTCCCACCATGAAAATGCCCTAACAACAAAAGTTTGGTGGGCAGGCCCCATAACTACCAATGTGAAGAGAAGCATGATGAGCCTATGGGGATTTTAAGGGAATGCACAATAAGTTCTATCCATAGAGGTACAATCAAGATCAATACATGAGATGGCATCCATTGTGCCAACATTGTGATTTGTCAGGGAATGACCAAACAAACAAGTTCAGCGCTCTTTCGAATCATTAGATATTAGAGCCCAACTTCGTTCTCAATTTATATCGAAGTGGATTGCACTAATATGTTATTTATTAAGGCAAGTTTCTGTCAGTGAGTATCCTTGAGGACCTTTACAAGTTTTTGTAGAAAATTGAGCAGAAGTATAAGAGTCCAGGAATCACACAAATTCTCTATGTAACTATAAATAGCAATATATGTAATTGTTATTTATAAATTTGTATTGTGTATGTGTTGCATGCGTGTTCAAGTGGGTTCTTTCTGTTTAGGATTGTGGGCCTTTGTCACACCTTTAGAAAATGTTTATTGCGTTCAACTTGATGCAACTTCTTTAATTAAGTGCTGATAAAGAGATGCATGGAGGATTGGCTTCACTTCCTTAACTAAGGGTTGATCAGGAGTTATATGGAAAGTTGACTTCTCTTAGTTAATTTCAATCAAGATTTTAGTGGAAGGAAGTAGCCACACCAAAGCGTATTTCAAAATGTTTCTTAAGTAGAGCTACATGACCAATTTTCCACTATTAAATTTCAATATAGATAGATAGAGGGTTAAGGAGTTGCTTTAATGAATACTTTAATCTAGAATAGGATAAAAGGTATGTGCTGAAGAGGTGTACTAGTTAAAATTGTGCACAAGTCCAGGCCATTAAGTCTATGCATGGACTGTGCAGGACCTCATAGCCCTCTGGAACCCCTATACTCACCAGTTTGAATGAAGAAGGATAACAGGCCAACATTTCGGCCCTTTTGAAAAATTCTAGAGATGGTTTGTGCTGGACTTCAAGGCCTAGTGGGACCCCTATATCCATCATTTATAATGTAATAGGATAACGGGCCAACATTTTCGTCCTTTTCCATTCAGTAATAATAATGGGAGACCAAACCAGTGATTACAGAAATCTGGCAAAAGTTCATCTTGTTCGATAGAATTGCACATATCAGATCCATAGATTGCATAATCCAGGTGCAGTTAGGGCTTTTGAGGTTGCTGAATCTCTCTATGCGATCAGAATCTGAAATTTCAGTGGAATTAAAGGCGAATTTCATCAAAGATTGGCTCGCTGGATACAAGTGAGGGCAAATCACTGGTCCGTTATTCTGCTCCATTTTAAATCTCAGATAAAGTGGTGCTGTTTACTGTTGAGTATGTTTGCAAGATCTGTGGTTTCAAATAGAGGTTTGGTTATGGACACAACACTCAGAATATTTGACAATAAGGATGGCAAGGAGCATGCCACAAATTTATGGTTTTCGTATCCAAGTAATATCTATGTTGTCTTATTCTCAGTGTGACAAGAAAAACACCATCCAGACATTTTACAATAATGAACTTTTTAAAAGATGGTAAAAGGGTTGTGTGTACCGTTACCGTGTAAACATATAGTTTTGGTGAAATGTCAAATTTGAACTCTATTGTATTGCCGTATTTAAATTCGGTAGTATTGGAGGCCAATAATAACCTATAATGGCATAACATTGAGCCTGTTTCATAATATCAACCCCCAACACAGACTTCAGACAAACATACTAGAACTTACCAACATGCATCCCATGACGCTGACAACTTTCATCAGAGATTTGAATGCCCCTGACTGACCCATTCAATTATATTCATCATTTTATAACCTTTTATAAAAGCTGACCATTTTTTGACAAAACAAGAGACTTTAACATGCATACATACCTGTTTCATCCTCAGGCCTTGATTCCGAGCCGTCGCACCTCTGTGCAGATCCCCACTGCATCCTGTAACACGTATTCTGCTCTACAACAGACTTTCCACTCCAATCTCCCTTCAACCTAGGATTGAAGTGCAAAATCCTAGGTGGATCCTCCCCATCCACTGCTTTCAAACCCTGCAACTCAATCATAAACTGAGAAACCAGCAGAGAGGAATCCCCATCCTTCAAATTAGATATCTTAGGATCATGTTCCAGGTGGGCATGCCTGGGCCTTCCCACCAACGTTATGGAAGAACCCAATCTCATTCCACAGGGGATAACCATAATCTTCCCTGATTTCATCAATTCCGAACCGCTCAGGGTAATCGAACGATGGCAAGACTCAATCCAGCCATCCACGGTTCCAACCCCATCGTCCCCATAGACTTTCACTTCCTCCCATGCCTTCAATCCCAGACTCCATGCCTCCACTGACGACCTCTCAATCTGGGTCAGGTTCCTCGTCAGGTTTATCTGTAGAGGACCTTCCATTAGCTGGACAGAGTTCTTGACAGAGTTCTTGAGAGGCCTCAGGGGGGCATTCTTTATCTCGTTCTCATCTTGATGAAGCAAATCCTTGTTATAGACAGGCTGCAAAAACGTCTTTTCTCTTAACAAAGATACCCCATCGAGATTCTCTTCTGTAAAACTAGACCTCAGCAGCTCGAAGCCGAAGAGCATAAGATACAGAACAAACCCAATACCCAAAAAATGGACACCACAGACCTCAAATCTCAGCTTCCTCATATCTACTAACCCAGTCCAAAACACCTGAAGGACACTCTTCTGCAAAAACCCAAATGGGTATGCGGGTTAATGAAGTGCAGAGAAACCCAAAGGCGCAAATTGCAAAAATGGGCGGCCGTGCCAGAAAATTCTACCGAGAATCAGCGGTGGCAAACACGCGGAAAGAGCATATCGAGTCTAGTTTTTTATGGGCATTCCACTCTGGAGAACGTTGGTTTGACCGGCAATCACAGATTTTCGAGTATCGCAACGGTTATGCTTTGCCAGGTGCACATTCTGATTGGCTCGTTCCGTTTTGATGGGAGAGAAAGAGAATATAAATACTTTTAATTTTCTTTTGCTCCATTGTTGAAGTCTACTCCGCTTTCCATTCTGTCGTTTCATTTTTTAAATATCTATTTCGTGAAAGATTCATAGATATACTGTGTATGTGTTGTGTTCGTGTTCTAGTGGATTCCAGACGGCATGGTGGGCCTTCCTTGCGTTTTTTTAATAAAATATTTATCGGTGGCCGACTTTACATTTCTTCATTTGTTCAAGGCATATGTGGAAAGTTCCTTCTATGGAAAAAACAAATGTGGAAAGTTCCAGTCTCAAACGGGTTCGACCCGTCTTTTTAACTTGAATTTAATATTTAATTATTATTAAATAAATAAAATATTATTTTTAAATTAAGCTTTTCATGTAAGAAGTGACAATTCAAATACAATGTTAAGTTCTCTAAAAGTGAAAAAAATATACAAATTCAACCAAGGTCATTAGAGTTGGAAAGACCTCCACTAGGACTACGGACTAGACAACGCCATAATCTCAAGGCAGGTTGGAGTTATTTCGTCACCCTGGGTCATGGAAGGATGCGCCAACTTGTTTAAGCTTTGGCGGGGTTGTTCTTCGACTCATTTGCTCTGGGTTCACCTACTGTTCCACGCTCTGCACATTCCTGTACATTCGGCTCTTGGCTCTGCACCTCACAATCCCAGCTCTCCGCTCCTTTGCGTTGACTCTTGGCTCTCTGCTCAACCGCTCTTCATCTTGGCTCTTCTGCACTCTGTTCTCAGTGTCCCAAACATGTCGTGAAGGCAGAGAGGTGTTACGTGCTGAGGTCGTGTCGGGAGAGGGGCAACGAATGAACGCCCTGTTCTGCTCACTGCTCTCGCGAGTGGAGAAGGTTTCAACAACGAAATTCCTGATCACATTCACCAAATTGTGAACGATTGGGAAGATGAACTTACAAGGGCCATAAATGCTGTGGGGCACTCGATGAACCAGCGCAGGCATTATTGGGTAATCAAAAATCTGCTTATTAGGCTCATCCTTCATTTTAATTATCAGCCCTTGGTTCCGGCTCCACCAGTCGCACCTGCTCTTCCGGTGCCCACTGTCCCTTATGTCCCTCCTCCTCCCCTTCCTCCCCCTCAACCTGCTTTGGTTGACTCCTTTGCCACCCCTGCTTCAACTTCTACCCTGACTTCCTCCACCCCATCCCCTACCATTCCCATGGACTGTGAACCCCCTCCCCCCACTCTGGACCATATAAAATCCCTGTCAGCGGGGAAAAACGCCCCCACGCCCGCCATTGCAAAAACGATTGCCCCCCTACCCGTAAAACAACTTTCTACAAGTGAAGAGGACGAGGACAAGGATGATTCTAACAACAGTGAAGACTCCAGCTTGCCAAGTGAGGACACATCGGAAGTTGGAGATGGCGGCACTGTTCCACCACCCTTCAGTTTCGGATGCCCCATTGATGAGGAACCATACAGCAAACCTTAGTCAGGTTCTCTGCTTTGTTTTCTTTCTAGTAAATCTCAGAACATTACGGGTTTACCAATGCCCGAACTCGGTCTGTTTGTTTTTTCAATTTACTATGGTTCTCAATATACTGTTAATCTTTTTGGGACCTATTTTCCCTTTAGTAGGGAGAGTCCAACTCCATTTTTTTGGACCTATTTTCCCTCTTAGAGGGAGGGTCTGTGGTTGCACTCCTGATTAATTCTACCTGCCAGTTACACTGGATAAGTCTGCTTCCATAAACTGTAATATTTTTTGTAACTCTATCTCCTTATTTCAATAGAATAATCCTTTAATTAAAAAAAAAAAAACCTCCACTAAATGGTGGAAGATTTGATCTAATCTCTCCTCTAAATTTAGCTTGATTCATAGAACACCTACTCTCAAGAATATTGATTAATTTTATTTAGACACGTTGGCTTGTGATTAATAGATAAATGAAGGGTTGAATTCTCATCGTTGCTTGCATTTGCATTTCAGTCAAGACCTCCATAGTATTGACTTCATTGAAACCAAGCCCCACCATAATGTTGAAAATGTTGCTCCTCTTAGAACATGTGGCCATCTCGCTTTTCATGACTTAGAATGCATGAAACGACAAGAAAAAAAATCCCCAATGTCAAGATGTATAAGCATAAAAGTTTGTTTCTTTCAAGTAAATGTTTGACATCTATGGTTGTATTGGTGTACTCATGGTAGACATAGGATCTTAGTTGGGAATAGTTTTGAAATATATATAGTGATATGGGAGTAGAGTGTATAAAATTGTAAAGTTAGGTGATCCATTTAGTTAGTGTAAAGATCTTAAATTACTATATTATTGACTCATTAAAAATCCAATTTATCACTAATTACATTGATTTGAATTTTCAACGAAGCATTTATAAATCATAAAAGTTGATGGTGATGAGTACTTTTTAAAGATGTAATTATTACCAAGTTTTGATCGGGAACTTAAAAAAACTAGGTGAGGACTTTCAAGAAGAAAAAAAGTAAAGTATTTGAGGATCATTTTAAGGGATATGTCATATTTTTTAAGGGATGTTTTTTTTCAAGTAGAAAAATGTCATTTTATATATATATAAAGAAACATGTTATATTATTGAAGACATAAAAATAGTGGTCTTTGTCATCAAAACATTGTTTATTATCACTCACACAAGATAAAGGTTGTAAATAGCCTTCAGTTAGGTGTTCCTACCTTCAAGACACATTACATACTAATGATAAACATACTATAAGCTAGATGTTGTACATGGTAAACTATATTTTCATCCCTCGCACATAGCAGAAAGTAGATCCCCATCCATAAAATTCTATAAAGGATAAATGACCCAAAGTGGACTGTAGAGCCTCCTTGGACAAACTATCCGCCAACTCATTATGTTCTCTGAATATATGATGACATTCAATGCCAAGGAAGGTGTCTTTAAGGTCCACTAATTTAGTAAAAAAATGTAATGGGACCTCATTAAAGAAATTCCATTATGTTAGGAGGTTAGAATTATATGGCGATTATATAAAATAAGGATGGAGTCCTCCTCATGTGAAGTGAAGAAGAATTATTGTAATTGGAGCAATAGCTTATTAGGATAAACCCCCTTCGAGGAGGCAATTGAACGGGGATGAGGGCCCATCAAAGTGGAAGTAAACGCCATTCAAAGTAAAGTGAGTCGGATCCACTATATTGTTATTATTATACAAGGCCCACTAATTTAGTAAATAAATGTAATGGGATTTCATTAAAGAAGATCCACTATGTTAGGAGGTTAGAATTATATGGTGTTTATATAAAATAAGGATGGAGTCCTCCTCATGTGAGGTGAAGAAGAATGATTGTAATTGGAGCATTAGCTCATTAAGATAAATCCCCCTCGAAGAGGCAAGTGAAGAGGGTTGGTTCAAAAGAACTGTTTTCATATTAATAAAGATTTGAGCGTATTGCATATCTCTTATATTGATTTAAATGGTTCATATTTTTTGTATATGATATTAATTTCATGTTGGGTACATGATATCATGCATGATAGTCCCCACCTGATCCAGGAGGATATTGGTGGCCACCCACCTATTCCACTTGGACCCCCACCATTGTTTCTTTCAGTTTTCCAGTTTCCTTAATTGTAGCACAATTTACTATTTTTGGCAGTTTTCGGGTCCTAAACTTCCGGAACCGTTTTGAGGCCCTAAACAACGTTTTGAGGCATCGAATGGTCAGGCAACTAGGAGTTCGTTTCGAACTCACTATTTGTTGTTTTTGGATGTAGTCCTTAAACATATATTTCTAACGATGTATCATGCACGTCAAACGGAGGTAGTATGCTAAACTTACGACCCCAGGAAATTGATGTACCAAGTTACCCAACGAGACCCACATCTTGACATTTCACCTCCTAGGGTTAGGTTTTTGGATGTGTAGGGTTTCCATTGTTTCTCAATAATATATAGGACTTCGAGCCTCATTGTAACACAGAATTCAGAGGCATGTAGCCGCCACATCTCTTCTCAGAGATAAGCTACCGGCACTCTAGCTAGTTTATTTCCATTCTGTATGAAACCAGTTTCAGTTATTGATTAATGAAATGAAGTGTTATTTCCACTGCATATTTGTTTCTATGGTTATTCGTGTATTATGTTGCATTCCTACATAAATCTGGATCACCACCCAAATGTTCTTCAAGGGAGGTGTGTAACATACCCATATAACCAACCAAAATGCATAATCAAAGAAAAAATTTCTTTATATAAAATAAATGCCATTAATCATAAACCCTTTTATTCATTCTCTATCACACATTCAACTTAACAGCAATACACAGGATTCAAAACGCAAACAGGGTTTTATCCTAACTCCTTAACTGGTTTGAAATCAAAACCTTAAGTTTTAAAAGCCTTTTCGCACTAAAAGATCCTTTCCGCAATTGAAAAGTCCATGTTCTAGTGGATTCCACACGGCATGGTGGGCCTTCCTTGCATTTTTTTATAAATATTTATCGATGGCCGACTTTACATTTCTTCACTTGTTCAAGGCATATGTGGAAAGTTCCTTTTATGGAAAAAAAAATGTGGAAAGTTCCACTCTTAAACGGGCTGGACCTGTCTTTTTCACTTGAATTTAATATTTAATTATTATGGAATATATAAAGTATTATTTTTAAATTAAGCTTTTCATGACAATTCAAATACATGTTAAGTTCCCCTAAAATGAAAAAAATATACAAATTCAACTAAGGTCACTAACCTCCACTAGGACTACGGACTAGACAACGCCATAATCCCAAGGCAGGTTGGAGTTATTTCGCCACCCTGAGTCATGGAAGGATGCGCCAACTTCTTTAAGTTTTGGTGGGGTTGTTCTCCGGCTCATTTGCTCTAGGTTCACCTACTGCTCCACGCTCTGCACATTCCTGTACATTTGGCTCTTGGCTCTGCACCTCGCAATCCCAACTCTCCGCTCCTTTGCGTTGACTCTTGGCTCTTTGCTTAATCGCTCTTCGTCTTGGCTCTTCTGCACTCTGTTCTCAATGTCCCAAACATGTCGTGAAGGCAGAGAGGTGTTCTGCGTAGAGGTCGTGCCAGGAGAGGAGCAACGAATGAGAGGTCGTGCCAGGAGAGGAGTGGAGAAGGTTTCGACGACGAAATTCCTGATCGCATTCACCAAATTGTGAACGATTGGGAGGATGAACTTACAGGGGCCATAAATGCTGCGGGGCGCTCGGTGAACCAGCGCAGGCATTATTAGGTAATCAAAAATCTGCTTATTAGGCTCATCCTTCGTTTTAATTCTTAGCCCTTGGTTCCGGCTCCACCAGTCATACCTGCTCCTTCGATGCCCACTGTCCCTCATGTCCCTCCTCCTCCCCCTCAACCTGCTTTGGCTGACTCCTTTGTCACCCCTGCTTCAACTTCTACCCTGACTTCCTCCACCCTATCCCTTGCCATTCCCATGGACTGTGACCCCCCTCCCCCCCACTTTGGGCCATATAAAATCCCTGTCAGCGGGGAAAAGAACCCCCACGCCTGCCATTGCAAAAAAGATTGCCCCCTGCCCATAAAACAACCTTATGTAGGTGAAGAGGACGAGGACGAGGACGATTCTGACAATAGTGAAGACTCCAGCTCGCCAAGTGAGGACACGTTGGAAGTTGGAGATGGCGGCTCTGTTCCACCACCCTTCGGCTTCGGATGCCCCATTGATGAGGAATCATATAGCAAACCTTAGTCAGGTTCTCTGCTTTGTTTTCTTTCTAGTAAATCTCAGAACATTACGGGTTTACCAATGCCCGAACTCAGTCTATTTGTTTTTTCAGTTTACTGTGGTTCTCAGTATACTATTAATCATTTTGGGACCTGTTTTCCCTTTAGTAGGGAGAGTCCAGCTCCATCTTTTTGGACCTGTTTTCCCTCTTGAAAGGAGGGTCTATGGTTGCACTCCTGATTAGTTCTACCTACCAGTTATGCTGACAAATATGCTTCCATGAACTGTAATATTTTTTGTAACTCTATCTTCTTAGAATAATCCTTTAATTTAAAAAAAAAAAACCTCCACTATTGATTTGATCTAATCTCTCCTCTAAATTTAGCTTGATTCATAGAACACCTACTTTCAAGAATATTGATTAATTTTATTTAGACACGTTGGCTTGTGATAAATAGATAAACGAAGGGTTGAATTCTCATCGTTGCTTGCATTTGCATTTGAGTCAAGACCTCCATAGTATTGACTTCATTGGAACCAAGCCCCACGGTAATGTTGAAAATGTTGCTCCTCTTAGAACATGTGGCCGTCTTTTTCGGGCATGCCACGAATAACACTCGCTTTTCATGACTTAGTATGCATGAAACGACAAGAAAAAAAAATCTCCAATGTCAAGATGTAAACACACTATTCAAGAATTATAAGCATAAAAGTTTGTTTTTTTCAAGTAAATGTTTGACATCTATGGTTGTATTGGCGTACTCATGGTAGACATAAGATCTTAGTTGGGAATAGTTTTGAAATATATATAGTGACATGGGAGTAGAGTGTATAAAATTGTAAAGTAAGGTGATCCATTTAGTTAGTGTAAAGATCTTACATTACTATATTATTGACTCATTAAAAATCCAATTTATCACTATCACATTGATTTGAATTTTCAACGAAGCATTTATAAATCATAAATGTTGATGGTGATGAGTGCTTTTTAAAGATGTAATTATTACCGAGTTTTGATCGAGAACCAAAAAAAAGAACTTGGTGAGGAATTTCAAGAAGAAAAAAAAGTAAAGTATTTGAGGACCATTTTAAGGGATATGTCATATTTTTTAAGGGATGTGTTTTTCAAGTAGAAAAATGTTATTTGTTTTATATATAAAGAAATATGTTATGTTACATTATTGAAGGCACAAAAATAGTGGTTTTTGTCATCAAAACATTGTTCATTATCCCTCACACAAGATGGAGGCTGTAAATAGCCTTCAGTTAGGTGTTCCTATTTTCAAGACACATTACATATTAATGATAAACATATTATAAGCTAGATGTTGTACATGGTAAACTATATTCTCATCCCCCGTACATAGCAGAAAGTAGATCCCATATCCCCATATCCATCCATCCCTAGAGTAGCCAAAGAAACAAAATCAAGTGTCAAAAATCTTCACAGTGGAAGAAGAAATCAGTTCCCCATCCATAAATTATGTAAAGGATAAATGACCCAAAGTCGACTGTAGAGCCTCCTTGCACAAACTATCCTCCAACTCATTATGTTCTCTGAATATATGTTGATATTCAATGCCAAGGAAGGTGTCTTTGAGTGCCAGTGTTTGTGAACCCTAGTATTCCATCTCCTAAACTTGTAAGTTGGCCACTTTTTAAGGGATATGTTATTGAAAGGAACACAAACTTGACAATGGAGTCCCTATTATGACCTTACTTAGAGGGTAATGGGGGCAGGGGTGGGGGATGAGAGTTCATTAGAGTAGAAGTAAGCGTCCTTCAATGTAAAGTGGACTTGGTTTACTATATTGCTATTATTATATAAGGCCCACTACTTTAGTAAACAAATGTAATGGGACCTCATCAAAGAAAGTCCATTATGTTAGGAGGTTAGAATTATATGGGGATTATATGAAATAAGGATGGAGTCCTCCTCATGTGAAGTGAAGAAGAATTATTGTAATTGGAGCATTAGCTTATTAGGATAAATCCCCTTCGAAGAGGCAATTGAACGGGGATGAGGGCCCATTAGAGTGGAAGTAAACGCCATTCAATGTAAAGTGAGTCAGATCCACTATATTGTTATTATTATATAAGGCCCACTAATTTAGTAAATAAATGTAATGGGATTTCATTAAAGAAGATCCACTATGTTAGGAGGTTAGAATTATATGGTGTTTATATAAAATAAGGATGGAGTCCTCCTCATGTGAGGTGAAGAAGAATAATTGTAATTGGAGCATTAGCTCATTAAGATAAATCCCCCTCAAAGAGGAAAGTGAAGAGGGTTGGTTCAAAAGAACCATTTTCATATTAATAAAGATTTGAGCGTATTGCATATCTCTTATATTGATTTAAATGGTTCATATATTTTGTATATGATATTAATTTCATGTTGGGTACATGATAGTCCCCACCCAAATGTTCTTCAAGGGAGGTGTGTAACATACCCATATAACCAACCAAAATGCATAATCAAAGAAAATTTTTCTTTATATAAAATATATGCCATTAACCATAAACTCGTTTATTCATTCTCTGTCACACATTCAACTTAACAACAATACACAGGATTCAAAACGCAAACAGGGTTTTATCGTAACTCCTTAACTAGTTTGAAATCAAAACCTTAAGTTTTAAAAGCCTTTCCGCAATTGAAAAGTCCTTTCCACAACTCTGCTTCCGTAATGTGGATTGCGGGTTGCAGAAACCTCAGATTACTTAATATTTTCTCTTCTGCCTTCCGCAATTGCAAATTGCAGAAATCCCATATTTGCTTTATATTTCCTTTTCTGCTTTATGCTTTCTGCATTCTGCAATGCAAATTGCGGAAAGCCCCCATTTCCTTTTTTCACCTTCCGCATTCTGCATTCCGCAATGTGGAAAGCCCAAATTTATTTATATATTTCTTTTCACTTTCTGCATTCCACATTCCGCAATGTAGATTGCGGATTGTGGAAATCCCATACTCATTATATTTCCCTTTTCACTTTTTGCATTTCGCAATGCGAATTGTGAATTGTGGAAAGCCCATATTTCCTTTAAACTTTTCTTTCCTTTTTGCTTTTCGTATTCTGCAATGTTGATTGCGGAAACCCCATAATTTCTCAAACTTTTCGTTCACTTTCCGCATTCCGCAATGCAGATTGCGGATTGCAGAAACCCATAACCTTTTTACGATTTTATGCTTTCGCGGGCCTTTTGGCCCAAGTTTCATACTTGGTTTTCTCTGTGTTTTCTTGGTAAAGCCAAGGAATAACAACCCTTAAATGGCTTTGCAACCTTAGGCCAATTCCTTTACTTAAAACAAGTTCAGGCTTAGAAGGTCATAGTGGGGTTTAATAGCCAGTTTCTTAAGAAAATATAGTTGCCACACTTAATTCCACAACCTTACCATTCGTCCAAGGACTTACAATATCACACATGGGATTCAATGGATTAGAAGGGATTTAAACCCATACAACACTTCGACTTCCCACAAGGGTCCCTTATACTGGTTATTTACAAGAGAGCAAAAAGGAATCCAAGAAACTTAATACATCAATGGTATTACAATATTATTAGGACCATATAACAAAAGCAATCACCGTTAACTAAAACAGAGCAGGGCTTTCACCCTTGGTAAACCATATATAAAATGCATCCATGATTAACTTAAACAGAGTAGGGATTTCACCCTTGGTAAACCATATATCAAATGCATCCATAGTTAACTAGAACAGAGTAGGGCTTTCACCCTTAGCAAACCATATATCAAATGCATCCACGGTTAACTAGAACATAGCAGGGATTTCACACTTGGTAAACCATATATCAAGCGCATCCACAATTAACTAGAACAGAGCAGGGCTTTCACCACTAGTAAGCCTCACGACCTAAGCAGTCATAGTCATTCAAAACAGAGCATGATTATTACACCATTAACATGCCATAAAATAAATGCAAGTTATAGTCCCTTTAATCGGCATAGGGGCATCACACCTCCTCATAAGCAACACATTCAACTATCCTAAGAACTGGCATTATCATTTTATGGACATTGAAGCACACATTCATACACATATAGATATATCATGAATTCAATAGATTTGCAGTGACATAAACATAGTAACGGAACCTATTTGTAAGCGTGAGCAAGTGTTTCTTCTAGTCTTTCCTAACACAGAGTGCTCAGACAGCAAGAGTTCAATCCTTTCCCCGCATACTAAGCAGCGTCCTGCCTCCTCCCATATGATTCCTTTTTATAGTTTTGGGTTTTTCCTAGGTCTTTTGCAGTTAACGACCAATTCCTCATGGAATTTTTGCTACCCACTACACCCCTGATTCCTCAGGGCATGTCTAGCGCCATTCTAGCATTCTCACGCCTGGTGTAACCTCCATGAGATGGACTGTTCACATTCCCCATTCCTGCATGCATAGTTTCCTCGTTAACATGGTTGTCCCTTGTTGGACTCACGATTGTCATAAGACCAAAACCTGCAGGTGTTAATCTCCGCTACAATTTCTAGAGTTAGGATCATGGGAGGTGGTTAGTCCATGTCACGAAAATCATGGTGAGCGTTGAACCTAATGTCCAACAATCTTCCCCCCAGCACGAGCCAGGTGAGTTTCAAACCCTTGACCTGTGGCTTTGATACCATTTGTTGGACTTGAGATTTCTATTAGACCAAAACCTGCAGGTGTTAATCTCCGCTACAATTGCCAGAGTTAGGATCTTGGGAGGCGGTTAGTCCATGTCACGAAACTCACAATGAGCGTTGAACCCAATGTCCAACATTCCATGGTGTAAATAATTTTCTTTCTCCCATAGGATTTTTTCTTGTTTCCTGTTTTACCCTTTTTGAATTTCGAAGTTTCCTTTTCTTCATTCTCATCTTATTTAGTGTAGGTGCATTTAGAGGTAAAATGTCTAATCCTTCCACAATTAAAACACTTTAAAGGTAACTTCCCCTTGTGTTTTCCAGTCCCTCTCTCAAGTTTATTAATGAAAAAGGCTTCCTCATCATTTAGGTTTCTGATTCATTCAAGGAGGCTTTAAAAGATGCTTCTTTTCTTCAGGATCCATTTTGTCATGTTTTCATCTCATACGCAGTGAGAATTCCATGTAACTCATCCATTGTTACCTTTTTAAGATAATCTCGTTCTTTTAAGGTGGATTCCTTTGGGTCATATCTCATTGGTAATGTCCTTAGTACCTTGCTTACTACTTCCTTTTCTTTTAATTTTCCTCCAAGCCCTTTGATCGCATTAACAACTTCATCTACACGAAGAAGGTATTCACCAATGTTCTCTTCTTCTTTCATTTTAAGACTTTCGAATTGACCTTTATATGTTTGAAGTTTGGATTCTTTAACCTTAGATTCTCCTTCATAGATAATTCTCAACTTGTCCCAAGCTTGTTTGGCGGATGTGCATGGCATAACTTTATTAAATCCGAGTTTGTTAAACCACTTAAGATTGCATTTAGAGCTTTGGCATTACCTTCATATTATCCTAGTTCAACTATGTCTGTAGAGTATTAGTTTCCTATCTTAAGGTCCTTTTCAGTTGCTTCCAAAACCTTCCATCCTAGGGACATCAGATGACACCTCATTCTTACACTCTAGTAAGCATATTTTTCTCCGGTAAATAGTGGAGGTTTGTCAGTGACCAATCCTTCTTGTTGATCCATTGTAATTATTGGTTGGGATATTCCTTCAAGTGGTTAAGTTGTTTGTGAAGAAACCTGCTCCAATACCAATTGTTGGTTTATCCCACAATACTGAGAGGGGGAGGGGGTGAATCAGTATTGTCAGTTTTTACTTAAAAAAAAACAATCAGAACACAGATTTTATCATGGAAACCTCAAAAGAGAAAACCACCAACACAAACTCATTAATAAGATGAATTTACAAAATTGTTTATCTGCTGCAACAGAAAGGATGTAGGTACACCCTAGATTTTGCCTGCAACTACATAAAAGGATGCTACAACACCCCTATGGTTTTATGTCTACTTCAACAGACAAGGATGCTATGACACCCTGTTCTCCAGCTACGACTGGCAGGAGGCTTCAACCCCCTCTAGACCTGTGGCCTGCCCTAGCACCACCCTGCCACCCTAAACTAAATTTCTCAGTCTTTTGGAATAGTTTGAAAACTATTCAGTTGGGGCTCTGTCAAACTTACTAATAGAGACACTTAATTCTTTACACATTCATTTATTTAAATACGCTATACCTATTTTGTATTAACGCACCTCTCCATAGCTGTGCTCTTTCATTTTGGATCGTGATTGTTCACTTACAGACACCACCAATCATTAGCTGCTCAACTGTCGCATCATTTCAGCGAAGACACCATTTCATTTCTTCCCACATCTCAAAATTCATTTTCGCAGTCTTGTTTATCATTTTCTAGTGCATCCATAATCTTCTTCACCAGATATAATTTTGACAGTTGATCTTCTCTACCGATTTCCTTTTAAATCGTATTTCTGCACCAATTTTCCATTTCAACGATTTCCCATCATTGATTTTCATCGAGCTTCTCCATGAGCGTCGATCTTCAGATTTGCGGGATGCGGGATGTAACCTTTCCCAAAATTGACTTTTCGCAAACTTATTTCCGCACTTCTTTTTCGAAGCATTGATCTTGTTTTAGCAAAACTAACTTCAACCATCCGATCTCTCTAGATTGCGGGATGCGAATTGCGGGTTCATAGAATCTTTAAATGTTATTTCTGCAATTCCCTTTCCACATTTTTTCTTTCACACCGTCGATCTCTTTTGGTGGAACTAATCTCAGCAGTCTGATCTTGATCTTTTGCAGAACTTCATCCTCCCGCCTATCTTTTGCGGAACTGATTCTCAGCCATTGGATTTCGTGCAGGATGCTTCCTGACCGTCGATTCCAAATCAAATTCGGATCTCATCATGACTTTGCGGATCTGCATGATTTCTTTGCGGAAATCCTCTGCCAGAGTTCATTCAGCAACAACATTGGATGATCGATCTTAGTTGTTCAACTTGCTATAGGGTTATTCGTTTGTCATTCACCCTGCAACCTACAACTTGTAACCGGGTTATTCCTTTGTTATTCTAGATACCTGCAACCTTCAGTCTGCCACCATATCTTTGACTTTCGATAACTGATTTGACATCAATGACAACTAATTTACTCAACAGTCCATATCATTCATGTTTTATATTAAAAGCATAATGTTTCAGTTACATCTGTCCTCCAAGGATTAGTTGGCGGTTTCCAGAACCAACCAATCTCATTACACAAATAAAATAATAATTCAAATTATTAAAAAAATGTTTATCTGTGAGGGATATTACAAGGTGAAAGCGTGACATAAATCAAATATTTGAAATCTAAAAAGAAAAACCATCTATGTGACCAATCTAAAGGAAGCAATACATTTAAGAGTATTGAAACCTCTATTAATTGATTCATTGAATGAAAAAAAGCAAGAAGAAAAATGAGAAAGAAGAATAGTTAATTAATATACATAGCCTACAACAAAGAAACTTAATCTAAATACATTATCATTTTTAAAATGACCCCAAAAAAATAACAAAGAAAAATAGAGTAGAAAGAAAATGCACAAAATTTTGTTTTTAAATATTATATAATTAGAACATGACCCCAAAAAATAACAAAGAACAATAGAGTAAAAAGAAAATGCACAAAATTTTGTGGAAACCAAAATATATTAACAAAGGAATAACAAAATACAGGACACACAAACTTATATGAAAACCAAATTTTACTAATGAAGGAGTGGCAAAAAGCATTCTACCCTGCACAATGGTAAAGAATGGTGTTAATTACCAATGAGAAGAGATGTGAGGTTACTCTCATTCCCCAAAAGTCGCATGATAATAAGTGAAAAGCTAAATTTACGTAAATATGCAAAATAATTTTGAAAAACAAAAACTCTAACCCTAAAAGTTGGAAACACAAATAGGCATGGAGGTGCACAATGAAATGTTAAAGTGGAACATCAACCTCATTTACTTGGAGATTTGATGGCCTGTCGATATGTTTTTAGAGCTTTTTTTGTTCTCTCTTTTGAAGCCTAGGTTGAGGGTTGCTCAGTGTATAATGTCCTTTGATTCGCCATGAATAGCAAGGTCAGGTATTTTTCTTTTGGAAAAAAAAAATGGAACACCAACTTCCTAAGGTCACACCTTTTGCATATAAATTTAATTTTTGGGATCCATACATCATCCAGAAATCATACAAGTTTAGAACATGGAAAGCATCCAAATCAAGTCACTTTACATGTAGGTTAATACTTAAAAAATACTAGAAAAATCTCTAAATAACCTCAAAAATTAATGTCCACAAGTACATATAAAATTTGAAATATCACTTAAATAAACAATAATATTTATATTTTTTACTAAATTAAATAATTCAATATATATAAAATGGAGTAAGCTATTACTTAGACGATTAGATCTTTTTGCACTCGGTTTTGGCTAATCACTCAAAATAATTTTGTATTGAAATTGCTATTTTCATTGTTGAAAAACAATTTTCATAATAAAAATAGATTCAGTACCTTCTAACAATTTCTACCAAATTTTACTCCAAAAATTTAATCAAATAAAAAATACAAATCATCTAAACTTCAACTTACTAAAATAATATAACAAACTAACCTTCATAAAACTAACTTATACTCTCTTAAAAAACAACACTTAGACCATGCATCTCATGATTGTGACAACGTGCTATGGATATCTTAATGGCCTGCCAACTAACTAACTAACTGGTGCATTTAACATTCTCCTACCTTATTTTGCACCTATTTTTAGGCTTTATTTTCTTTGGATTTTGCATTATATAAAACATGTAATGACCTTTTTCAGCTTTATTTTAAAAAGCGTATGGATAAGAAGGGCCCTTTGTTAATAGGTGACCATTCATTTATTGTCTTAGCAAATAAATTTTATTTCTCATTTTTTCACATACATGTGTGCATGTGTGCCTATATTCATGTAAACCTTAAATCGGACAAAATTATTGTAACGTTTATTTCATATTTTTTATTTAAATATTTATTTTAATTAAATTAGTTTAAATAAAAATTCATGTTAAGTTAAATTGGAGCAATGGACAAATTATTTCGGTTAAGTGAAATTTTCAAAGATTTTTATGTCTAAAGAAATGGAAAAATTACCTGTCTTTATAGTATATAAAACAAATGTAAGGTTTATATTATTATTATATTATTTTCTATTTTTTTAATTATTATTAATGATTGTAATTGTGGTTTTATAATTATAATTTTCAATTATTATTATATTATTTTCTATATATTTTTTAATTATTAATAATTGTAATCATGATTTTATAATTATAATTTATATGTTTTTTTACTTTTATAAAATATATTGCTTATTATATTATTTAAAATGTTTTATTTATTTATTTAATGTTTAATTAAATAATTAAACATTCAATAGTATAGTATGTATATGTCATTAAAAAAATATTGAAATGAAAAGTTGTAATTTTTTTTTATCTTCAAATAAATTGCATTTTTCATTCAAATGAGAATTGCAATTTTCATTAGTGTTAGGCATTGTTAGGCATTTGTCATGCAAATAGACATCAAGCCTAAAAGCAACAATGCTTTGGCACTATTTTATTTGTTTGTGACAATTCTTATGCAAAAGTTATTGAACATATATTGTTATTTTATTATTTTTTTACAAATTTCGCATACATACGTTAAATATAAAGTAAACCAGAATTAATCCTCATTGAATTCTATAGTCAACATATATGTATCATCATGTTTGTAATTCTTGTAATTGTAATTTTTTATTACATTTCCTTACATTTATAAGATAAAAAATTGAGAATACTTAAAATGCTTCTTTTGCACATTTAATCCCTTTGGATGCTTCATAAATCTTATTAAGAATATAATAATTATGTGTAAGGTGTTTAATACCTTTGGATGCTTCATAAATCTTATCATTCTTATGTGTAAGGTGTTTATACTATGAGAAAGGATTTCACGAGATTTGTCTAGTGAGACAATGAAAATATGTCATCTGTCTATTGATACCTTCGTAGTACATTTCACCATCCATTCTTTTATTGTTCATCATCCATACTTATTAATTTATTATGGCATGCCATCTTCTGTATACCACATCCTCCACATTCTTGTTAGGTGTCAAATCTTACATTTGTCACAACTTCTTTTAGCGAGGTTTGCTTGTTGTTCCACCCTGATATAATTTTGTTCCTATTAGATCAAATCATATCATATTTGCATGCCCCCTCCAGGATTATAACTCTTATAAGAGTTGAGTTACTGTGAAGGGAAAGACATAATGAAGCAATGCATGGATCATCTTTAGCATCATTTACATTTGTGGAAGACAAATTTAATTTGATCTCCGGGCATGTACACTAGGAGATTTGGATAAATTTGAACCAACAATTGAGTCTCTTGAGATAAGATTTTCAATTTATAGATTTTCCTATGATGTATTGCTAAGTTCCCACATGCATACACATTTCAAATAATGTATAAGTGCATCCATTTAACACATGCATTTAATATTGAGTTATTTTGTAGGCAATGATATAGTCTTTACTTAGGTAGAAATCAATAACATATGGACTTAAAAGTACAAAATTGTTTATTTGCCTTCTATAACCTCGTGTTGTCTCTTATTTTTTATGATGCAATTCCAATGAAATAATATTATAGTACTTTTAAAACAACAAAATAATTAGTAGAAAATAAAGCAACATGTCTTCTCTGCATAAAGCTAGATTTATTTTTGAGATTATGATCTAATTTGAAATCAATTATACGTTAATAACAAACCAACGTCAACATTTTGACAATAGCAAGAAATAATAAAAATACTTGTTAACGCTTAAATTTCACACACATGCGACATTTTTGTGATTCTCATAGTAAGGTGTCATCAACATATAGCATGCAACCCACAAAAGACATCCTCATCAAGATACAATAAGCATATGAGTCTAGAAATGCCAAAGAATAGTCAAAAGACAAAGTGGCACAGTTCTATGCTTGCATGACACATGCATGGATTTCCCTTCGATATACACGCAATTGTCAAAATGACAGGATATCAACCACCAACCATGCAATAAAGGATCATGAAGGCTACTCACCAACACAAATTCGAACTTATCTTCTCAACATGATGGATAGGATTTCAATAGCCCCCATTGTGTACCTTGAAGCTAGTTTATGAGGTGATGGGCTTCACACATAGATTTAGTTGTTTCATGTCCACCTCTTCGCCTATAAGAGGAATCCATGGGAAAGCATATTGTAAGAGAAATCTAGAGCAAGGTTATGTTGCTGGAATTGTATTGGAGCTCCTTCATAGCCCATATCTTCCACACATATTAGCATTCTTCAAGCTCCCTTGCCTCCTTCCTCTAAGGGGCAAGTGTTTCTCCCATTTTTTCTTCAATCTTTCTAGCATTTAGTGTGAACAAAATAGACCTCCCTAAGGGATTCTATTATTGGCTTCCCTTTGAATCACACACCTCCTAGGTGACACTACATGTATTTGCTTGACCATTGGGCAATCTAAAGTGGTTCTTGCATTGGTTTCTTGTTATGGTTTGCATCCCCTCTTTCCCTTTGTTTATTTCAAATTATTTTTAGTTTTTATTTTGTTTTATTTCACTTATAAGAGCTTGCAAGATCTACTTGGGGTTATCGCATTTTCTTTTTGTTACACAATATTGGGCCTTGCCATCAACCTTAAAGGCTTCCACCCAACATGGGAGAGGTTGTACACCTTTGTTCATAATTTCAAGCACAACAGTATTTATGGTGACTCCACTTCATTTTTGTCCATTTCTTCTTAACTAGGTTGTTATTTGTTAGATAACTAATTTCTAGTTTAATTTCCTTTGCAGGTGTAGAGGTCCATACCCTTCATCCCAAGAATTCAGCCTCCTATTGGCCATAATAGCACTTTCAACAGACACATGAATCTTGGTGTTGCGAGCATGCAGTTCATGCATCAAATCTTTTGACAGTCGCGTGATTTGTGCATATTAACAAACCCTTGCCCACACAATTCTTATTTCATTGTTTGTGTGGCCCTGTCATGTTGTAATCATGCTAAAATGCTCCGATGAGCATATTTTATGCTCTACTGCACACCTATCTTTGTGTTTTGCATGCTATTGTCTCATTTTATTTTATTTTAATTGGTTTGCACAAATCTTGTAACCCTAATGGCTGCTCAAACCTAATGAACTAGAATTGATTAACTTGCAATAGTTACATTTTTCTATAGTAGTTATATCACCTAGCCTAAGATTAGGAAGTAAAGGGATCTTCCCTCAAAATATACCTAAGTAACCAACCTTGAGGCTTCCAACGGGCGTCATTGTTGTCACTAGTATTCAAGACATCATATGTTAAATGCTTACTTTACATGATTTTGTTAAAGTAGTGTAGAACCACTTTTGCACACAAGCAAGGGCCTAAAGACTCTGGTCTCCCGAAGTATGCTCTTCACCTCACACTTCTTGTGAGCTTGGTGAACTGTAATGCCCTGGATTTGACCTCGTTACATTAGAGGTATATGATGTGTATATTGTAAATGATCATGGTGTGGAGTTAAAGGCCAAGGCCCCACCATTGATCGGTCACGTTATGTTTAGGATTTAAATTCGTCACCGATGGTATATCGGGGCATGCGGCATATATTATGTTGGTCATCATGTAAATATGCATCTATAATTAAAATGAGCACAACCAGCTACAGTCGCGGCAACTAAATCGAATGGGGGCATGATTTTCACAAGGATAAGGGTGGGGAAATTTGTCCAGCTTTGGCCAATGGGTTGAAAATCCATGTGTCTTCTCATTTTGTTTTATCCCAACCACCTTCAGTTAATAATTTCTGCTGGTAGCTGAGGGAAGTTATGACAGTTAATTGTTTTGGGACTGGGGTGGCAGGACTGTCAGTCCATGCCTCCACGCACACTCCACCCATAGTTGACTTCTGAATGGAAAGGAAAAAACGCACTCTTCACCCACGCACTGAAATTTCGCGTCCTTCCTGTTGTTTGTTCATCCATGGGCAAAAACGGAGCTATTTTTCCTCACACAGGACCTCCATTGTCCGTTCCTTTCCTCACTGGGTCGGATTGCTTCCTCACGCACAGGAATTTTCCTGGTTTCCAGCCGATATAGCGAGCTGAGAGCTGTGCGTTTTCACTCACGATTTCCTGAAAAGAGCCATTCACGTCCTCAGCTGTATGTTCTACTTACAGACCGGTATGGTTGTGTAATTTCCGTCATTTTAATGCTGAGATTGGAACTATTGTTCTTCCCCCATCTTTACTGTTTGGCTGGGACTGTGTAATTCGAATA
>LPNX011145441.1:2773-88558 GCA_001517045.1 Pseudotsuga menziesii | reverse complement strand
ATGAATGCTGTTGTTTTCCGCTGTGTATGAGGATTAAATTGCATCTGTGCATGATAAACAATCCTGTGTGCATATTTTAGTTCAATTTTTGTTTAAGCATTCCGTTTCAGCAAATTTTATACCTGTGCATGTTCATGGGGCTCTTAGCCCGCTGTGATTAAAGCTCGGTTCGCATCCTCTTTGCCGGTCGGAGGCATGGGGATGTGACATGAACCAGAAAAGGGGGAGAAGTGTGAAATGCCTCCATTACACACTTTTACTTCATTAGCATTATTATTAGTTGCAAGCACCATTAGCATCTTTAGAGTTCGAGTTACAATCTCCATTTACGTTTGTTTTGAGCTCTTTAGTTAATTACAACAATCAATATGCTTATCTCACGTGTGTTTGCATAACTAGCACACACTAAGGGACCTAAAAGATCTTCCCACTCAATTATGCTCTTCACCTCGCATTACTTGTGATCTTGGTGAATCATAAAGGAAGGGAATTGTGAAATATATCCCTTACACACCTTAATCAACACTGGACCCTTAAAATCAACACTTGTAAATTGCAAACCAACTAAAATCCTCCATAGGAGGTCACAAAACAATATTTTAGTTAGGTAGGATTGAGTGGGTTAGGAATCCAAACAACACCCACCAATCTAGTTTCATTAGTCTTTTGAATCGTAGCTTTGTTGACTTATAAGGAACTATCAAATCTTGTTATCAACAAGTGTCAAAAGACAACCTAGATAAGAAGGAGCGGTGCCCAAGGATGTGAAACTAATGCATATTTTTTGTGCTCCCTATGAGTCACTAAGCCTGTTGTAGGGGGACGACACTATACCACCCAGGAAGAACCACTTATCCACACTTGATGTGGGTATCTTAGTGGCCAAACTTAGGATATTGCCAAGGAGCAATGGTGAGTGCCATTGACTCCTAAAGTTATATATTGTCATTGGAAGTGTTGCCATCCATTTTGGAACATATCCCATCGTTTGTATAATTGGCTCTTTGTTACCTTCACTAGTCAGTTGTTGTGTGGATTGCATTGTCACCAATTTTTATGCTTTTGGAAGGCCCAATTACATTTCAGAGGAAGGACACTAGGTATTTAAGGGATTTACATTTTATTTTTAAATACAAACCCACATAACTCGCAATTAAAAAGAATCTTCACGTGGGACCATTTTCCCTAAATAGACATTGTACATATCACTCACTTTTGCACCATTTTTCATATGTTGTGGTTGACATATTTTTCCATTTGTTCAATTGTGTTTATTCCCACCATCACTCCCACCTATTACATAATATCCACCATTTAAGAGCAAAAACCCCTAAGGTAGTCCCGTAGACTGCAAGGCCTATCCCCTCTCTCGATGGGTGTTTTCCCACTATCTTCCCATGGTTCATGAGGGAGACACTCTAGTCAGGTCTACTCCCATGCCACATTGATTGGATCCTCTGGGAGAGGTCATTCCTTGCTTGATTAATTTTCTCCCCTTAAAGATAATTTATATATTTTTGCTTCTTACTCTTGCGGAATAGGCATACCTTTATTTCCACCCTGCGGAGGAAATACCCCACCTTCTTCTCCCTCTTTGGGAGGAGGCCACACAACATCTTATTCTTCACAAAAAAGTAGAGATCACCACCTCATACTACCCATTCTACTCCTCTAGGAAACCCTACACAAAGTACAATGATGACAACTAACACCAACCTACCATTCATGGCTAGCTTGAATGTCCCTAATTTAGTGTAGTTGATCAATAAATCCATAGCTCATGATCTATAATGGTCTTCTATGCATGATAAGTTCCCCTCAAACATCCTTAAGTTTGAAGGGAAACATGGAGATGATCCCACCAACCATGCCATGTCTTTTCACTTATGGTGTTCCTCTAACATCACAATGGAAGATTTAGTGAGGCTACACCTCTTTCAACAAACTCTCACAAGTACAGTTGCGGAATGACATGTGAATCTACAAGAGGCTTCCCGTGCCACTTTTGGGATGATAACGGCTAGATTTATCACTTACTTTCATCTATCCATATGCCATGACCTCGATCTCAATATTCTCAAAAAATTTCGGCAGAATACTTCTACCCACATAGTGAACCACATCCAAAAGTGGTGTAGGCATCACACTTTGTGCAAAATATATATTCAACCTTAGTTCCTATTAGATTGGTTTATCAAATCTCTCCAATTAGCCATAGAAAAATATGTGGCTACATCTTTGCTGCAAAGTGAGGAAGAGGCCATCTTGAAGGCCCAACACTTTGATCTCATCTATGCATAGTTTGAGTTCATATACACCATCCTTCTCGATTCCCCTCAACAACGTTCTTTGGATACCCCCCATGCAAGGTCGTTGGATTTAGTGAATGGACTTATTGGGTCCATTTCCCAACAAGGAAAATACCCCCTATGGTGATGCAGTATCCACCCTTCCCCGCCATGTCAACACCCCTTACTATTGTCCCAAATCCTCCATTTATATAACTACAGTATGGGCCCTACAATCCTACTTACCCTAATGCAAGCCAATCACTAGTGGTACCTCCATTGCAAATGGTACAACCTACTCCTACATCCACATCATATGGATCCCAAAATGCATATATCCCACCGCATGGGCATGGCCCTTAGTACATGTTTCTGTGTCCTCCTATATCTACCCCATGCCCCACACGGGAGTAAATTTAGTAGAACATTCTTTCACACAACAAGCTCAACATTTTGAGTAGTTGAACATCGCCATTCCCCGAAATCCTCAAAATCGGGGGGAGAATAAAGGTAGGAACAAACATACCCAATAGTAGGGTCAAGGGGCAATCCCCTCCCTAATATAACCAAAATCTAGGTAGCTAAAACTCAGGGGCTAATATGCCCCCCAAACAAGGCACAATTTCTAACATGAGGACCAATTATTCTTGCTTGATATATGGAGAGTATGGTCACTATACTCACCTTTCCCGCGCATCCCCGACTGTCAACAACTGGTGGAAGTGAAATAAAAGACAACATCAAACCCCCCTCAGGCACCTAATGCACCACAACCACAACAAGTTGTCTTGTAACAACTCTTTGTCAATTAAGGGGTTATCAGTCAACATCCAAACCCTTGCCCCTCGGGTGATGGATCCTTTCAAAACATTTACATGAAACTCACAGTTGTTAACCTTCAAACTCGATCCAAAGGGTATGGCAGTCATGAACCCCATCGGTTGGGGAGGATGTACCTATTCCCGCTGGAGGCCCTTTGCAGATACTATGTCCAAGCATGAAACAAATCTCGAGGATCCCAAAGGCCCCACTTTGGTGTACCCCCCATAACCCTCATATGAAAGATTCCCACAATTACAATATTGTAGATGACTTGGCTCAGTTTCTAGCTGCCATGTCCACATTAGAAGTTCTCCAGTCATGCCTACCCCAAAGAAACACACTACTCAATGCATTCAACGTTGTTGACCCCTACGACTCGGGCCTTATGACTTTTGACCTCGACAAAGGTTGTTGCCCCTAGGTAAGTTGACTAAGTTTTGGTTCTAAGATGGAAAATCAGTCGCAGTGTGAATAGGGATGCAATGGAGCGGGTGTGGAAACAGTCAGCTTCAAAAAATTTTGCTATTTTTGGGGAAATAATAAATGTATTTGGTGGGTTGGTTAGAAGGGTTGTTCACCTATGGGTAGTGGGCATGGGGAATGTAAATGCGACCAATATAACCTATAAAATGTAAAGGGTTGGGACAATTGCGCCTTCAAATAGAAACCACAATAAAACCCTAGGCATAGAAAAGAAGGAAATCGATGTGCAAAAAATAAAAACTAACAGATTACAAGCATCAGTTCTGCTATCTTAGGACTGGTTCCTGTCATGATAACCAGCAATTGATTCACAGTGGAATCGGTTATACCACCAACAAACCAAAATTGTGGGAAAAATTACCGAATATGAACTAAGGATTCACATATACTTCAGGTATATATCAAGGCATAGTCACCGTGGGAAGGTTCCATTGGAGTGGCCAAAAGGATTGGTGGGAATTTTCCTCATAGATTCAACACATAGAGGGAGGCATCTTATTACCACTACGACGGGAAGAGAAAAATCGTATCACTGACCATCCGCTAAACGTGGAAAAATTTGTTGAATATCATAAGATTATATTGACATCAATATATTAACATTGAATCCAAAAAGGCAAGTGAAAACCTAAGAGTAAGATTAAATCGTGACTTTGTGGGATGCGTCGTAACAATTGAAGGTTCGCTTCGATCCATTTAAAGGCTGAGGATACACACAAGTAAAATATTCAGTGATAAGTTATTAATATAACTAATTGTGAGAAATTTTCCTTCAAGAAGCATATATCATATATATACCCATATAAACAAAAAAAAAGAAATATAAAAAGATAATAAAAGAGAGAAAGGTGACATATAAAGTGAATATAACCTTACCACTTTATATCCCAAATATACAAGGGTATATTGAGAGAGAAATACTATTATTAAAGAAAAAATAATTTAACAAAAAGATAAAGAAGGGTGATTTATTATTCAAATCCATCATACATAATAAAATGGATTCTTGTGGTGAAAAACAAGGAAGATTTTCAACCACTTCAACAATTTATGCTTTAGTGTTATTTCAAATAAAATGAACGATTAGAGGGAAACACATTACTATCTCTATTACTCCCCTCGAATGCAATATATATATATATTAGTGTTGAATTTGTTAATGAGTTAGCAATTCCAGAGTCAAATATAGGTGAAAGGTTAGGCTTTTGGAATAACAAAGAATATGTGACAGGAAAATACCAAGTATACATGAAAGATACTCATACCGATAGATACCTACATCCCGAGTCCCATCACCATCCTGCCCAAAAGATCGGTATTGTCAACACTCTAGCGACTAGGGCCATAAGAGTTTCTGATAGAGACCATCTAGATCAAGAAATTACCCATATAAAGAAGGCTCTCTTAAACAATGGCTACAAAGAAAAAATGATTGATGAAACAATCAAGAAGGCACGACGAGGTAGAAATGGAGACCAGAGGTCAGAAGAAAATACTTTTGGAATCGTTCTTCCTTACATTCAGGGTATTACTGACAAGATTGCAAAAATATTAAGAAGAAGAAACCTAAAAGTATCTTTCTCCCCTCCAAATTCCATAAGAAATATGGTAGATTTCGCCAAGGATCCCATTGAACCAAAACTTCTTCAAGGAGTATACGCAATACCTTGCTCTTGTGGCAAAGTATACATTGGGGAAACATGCCGCTCAATAAAAACAATATTAAAAGAACACATTACAGATATACATCATGGAAGGATTAAACAATATGCCATCACAGAACACTCTCACGCCTCTAAGCATCAGATTTGTTTGGAAGATTTGAAAGTGCTGGCAAAAATCCTGCATTATTACAAACGAAAAATAAGAGAGGCTTTGGAGATCGAAATATTTGATAACAACGTCAATCGATATGATGGTCTCAAATAGAAAGAAGTTTGGAAACCTGTCGTGCATCACATAAAAACCAATCAGCCTCCTCAAAGGGCTTTTCAAGACAATTCTTAAAGCCGACCTTACATGTTGAGATGCTCGTCGTTTCATATTAATAGACTTAAGATAAGTGAGGAGATACGTGAGCTTTTAAGTCTCTTGAGGATGGACCTGCATTAAGGTTTGAAACATTGAGATCAAACTCTTTACAAAACGCATAATTCCTCTTTATAAAAACTGCACCTACGTGAAGAATGAATGAATTATAAAAAAAAAGAACATGGGATACACGATTTACAATGGAACATTGAATATTATACTGGTGTCTCACAATTTATAGTTAAATCATTGTAGAGTAGTGACGATGACCTAGTTTTGGGATTACCGTGGCTAGAAACATTGGGGACTTTTATCTTAAATGTTGAAAAAAAGTTTTTGACATTCCCCTATAAAAAGAACAAAATCACATTGCAGGACATTAACATGAAGTTAGAATCAGAAGTCACATCATCTGAAGACTTTAAAGAAATATCAAAGATGTTGTTGCAAGGGAATGAGAAATCAATACTAATGATACACAAGGATTTCGACAAGGTTGTTGTAGGTAAAGAAGAAGAGATCTCTCGTTTAATAGATCATAATCAGAAATTACTTTTGCAAATCAAGAAGCCAAAGGATAAAGTTCAATGCAGCCAAAAGTTAGAAGAGAAGAATCAATCTCTCGAGCAAAAATTACTACAAAAGGATGAAGAAAATTCTGCCACGAAGAGGGTTAATCAAGAACTAAAGGAACAAATCAAGGAGTTAAAAGAGGATAAACAGTCGCAAGATGAAATGTTTGACAAGATTCAGAATAATAATAATCTATTAGAGAACAAATTAGTTCAAATCCAGAAGGAAGCATCTAGACTATCCAAAAAACTACTTCCAGTTAAGGATCAAGAAGAAATGAATACAATTTTGAATTCCTTCATAGTTCAAAAGGAAGTCAATATAGCAGAAGAACAAGCAACAAGAACTCCTTACCGACACCCAAACTACAAAAAGCATTTTAACCAATGACAGGGTCAAAATGAACTTTAAAAAAGGAATTATAAATTCAGAAGCGAAAGAACACAAAATATGCAACCTAAGTAGAAAATAGGAAGATTTATCCAAGAAGATGATCAACAATCACCTCCGATGAAAATAGATCTCGGATGGACCACATCACAAACGATGTGAATTTTTTTCCTTGGAGTTCGTAACTCGTATCGTCTGATTTCATCAAGAGTCACAAGTACTAAAATAAAGGGTTGAAGGATGACATTACAAGTAAGAAATCAGACGTGAGCCTTGTCTTCAATAAAGCTTTGAGGACAAAGCTTCTCTTAAGGGGAAGGCAATGTAATGAACAAAATAAATAATAAACTAGCATAGATCCAAATCCTAGGCTCTATCAAGTTCCGAGAGGGATCAAATCTCCTAAGCTGCGATCCTCCTCTCAAGTATTGCATGCAATGAGCTATTCGAGGAGAGGTTTACACCTGGGGGGATTTGATCCCTCTAGGTACTTGATAAAGCCTAAGAATACATTGATTTTCTTGTCGTTTTAAATGTCCTTCACCATGGTCTCTTGAAGTTCATCCCAAATTTTTCAACATTGGATATGAAATCTGTACAAAACATAGGAAAATAACACTCGCATGAAACAAATCTTAAATATATATAAGATTTGGAGACGAGAAAACCATTATCATACCTTGGAACGTAGGATCGAGAAGGAAAGTCTACAATGCGAAAATTCATAGATAGTGAGAAGCTAATGTAAACCATGGAAATATGGTAATTTTTTGGTTGGGGATTCGATGTTAACAAAGGCCATACCATGATTTTCTCTTTGAGATAATGTGAATTGGAATATACATTGTCTAGGGATTTGATGCTACTAGCAGGGGGAGCATACATTAATCCATCTTCTGACAAATGGATAGGAATAGATTAATAAATTAAGGTTCAAACCAAAAGTTAAAATAATACTCAAAGTGAATGTAGAACATTAATACCAAGTTCAATTGGCTCTAGTATATCGCAGTCTCGTAACCATGAAGTGAATCTTGGAGGAAGTTCAACAGAACTTGATTATGGAAATGACTTAAGTTGTGGGGGCATCTTTACAGAGCATGATTCTGGTAATGAAGCGAGTCATGGAGGCAACTAAACAGAACTTGATTCTTGATGTTTCGGGCTCTTAAAATTGTGTCGTTCTTCTAGAAATGAAGTTAAAGTTAGAGGCTACTGAACATGACATGATTATGGTAATGAAGCGAGTCGTGGAGACAGCTCAACAGAGCTTAGTTCTTGCTGTTTCGAGCTCTTAAACTTGTGTCCTTGTTTTAGCAATGAAGTGAACGTTGGAGGTGGCTCAACAAAACATGATTCTGGTAATGAAGTGAGTCATGGAGGAAGCTCAACAAAACTTGGTTCTTGTTGTTTCTGGCTCTTAAACTTGTGTTGTTGTTCTAGCAATAAAGTGAAATGTGGAGGCTGCTCAATAGAAGTTTCTTTGCACTGATTCGGATTCATAAAATCATTTTTCTCTTCTAGAGATGAAGTGAAGCTCGGAGTCAGCTCAACAGAACTTGATTCAAGTTGATTCAGATTCCAAATTAACCCATGTTGTTGTTCATGAGAATCAATAAAATGAACAATGTCCATTAAAGAGTACAACTCAGGTGTATGAGTGTCATCTTCATCCGACAGAGCTGCATTGGACTTTGAACTGTATGCATTTGGATAATCGGATTAACCAGGAGGTCTCAATACTCTTGATTTATTTTAAGGATCAATACTTCACAAAATATTCACCTAGCTTGAGGTTTATGCACGCCTATGCGCTGGGAGGCAAAGGATTATTCCCAAATGACGATGCTTCTTGGCGCTTGTTTATTTTGTGAGGTATTTTCTCCTTGCAGCAGTTTCGGCTTGAAACAATAAACAATTAATGGCTTTATAGTTCAATTGAAAGCGATATTTTAGGTCCGTAAAATTAAGTACACGGAGAAGCACTTAGATTTGGAAAAAAAGAAATTAACGAGCCATAAATCACCTATACTCGGGACAAGAAGCCATGTTCTTGATCAACTGTGTAGAATTGCAAAGCAAGTTTAGATTTCTTATTTTTATTTTATTGCAAAGGTTAGAAATTATGATTAGACAAATGTTACAACATGTTTGTAATACAAGATTAGACAAACGTTACAAGATCTCCCTCATATTAATAGCCGACATAATATAGACAAACGTTACAAGATCTCCACAATATTATTTTTGGCCGACATAATATGGACAAAATATGGACAAACCTTACAAAATATCCCTCATACTAGGCTATAGAGCGCCTCTCGGTGCAATAAGCAATAATAAATAAATAAAAAATAATAATTGAATGAAAAAACATAAATGAAGAGTCACCTTATGAAAGGTGGTGTCTCATCACCAAGGCAAACCCTTATACATGGGTATTTATACAAGTATCATTTCTCATTGTAAATCATCTCTTATCAATCATATAATATATTAATTTTCCTTTTATGGATTGTCTACGTTATTTGTACTGGGTATTTGTGTAAAAATAATTGTCTTTTCTGAAACGATTTTGTCGTTTCATGTTAATAATATAATCTCCATAGTTGTTGATTTCTAGGTTGACAACATTATAGAAGGGTATATTACTAAGATCATTGTGGATACTACTAAGTCGTATAGTGTTAACACCAAAAATTGTTCACCTGGCTCTTTATGGTCGAAACCATAATTATACATCCTTATCCCAACATTATTTCCTCCATTTTGACCTTAACAACTAAAATTCCACCAAATATGGTCCAAAACATTATTATTCCTTTCCCAATAAATGAAGGGGAGTTGATCATTTATTGTTACTTATCCCCACTCTCTCCAAAAAGGAAAAAAAACCCTAAAATGAGAATGGGTCAAAAACCATGGGCAAATACCATGCACAATAAAATACCATGGGTCAAAAAACCTTGGATCATCCTATAAATACATTGTGAGGGTCTCCCCACAAACATTCATAACTTTTTCGTCAACTTTTCATTTTTCAACCTTTCATCATTCCCATACTTTTGCCATATCATTTTCCACGGTGTATGTTGAGCTTGATCCATACCCTCTTGGATCCATTCCCCCTTTTTGACAACCATTAGTGGAGACGACTGGAGAACCGAACCGTGGAGTCGGTGGACCATTTACTCAAACGACTGAAGTGGACCATGTTACTAAAAGGTATGCTTGTTATTATTTTTCATTAGTTAGATAAAATATAAAAAATCATAAAAATATTGTTGTTGTTGTTACTGTTTATTATTTCAAGATGAGGTTGAGAAATCCCTCGCACCATGAACTCTACCCTATGATCTGGTTGATATAGGGTAGGTTCTTTTGTACGTAGTAAGGGAGAAATCCCCACTACAGTTTTGGAAAATCCGCTAACTCAATCCCCACGCATCTATGTTTTTTTAGGTGTTTATATTGGTTTGTTTACTTGGGCACCTTCAGTTGTCACAGATCTGACCCCCTTACGACAGATCCGAACCAGTCCTGTCACAGTGCCTGTGCCCCCGTCCCAAGTCGACGTCTTTTTCTAAAAAGACCCTAAGTTTCAATCGTATTGCACCTATCCGACAGAAAGCTACGAACAGGTCACACTTTTTTTCCCGATAAGCATGACCTAGGTCATGCCTTCTGCCCCAATAAGTGTAACCTGGACAAAAAATCCAGATCACGCTTGTCCAAGGATTCCAGAGCGATCTGGTCGCTACTGTGATCCAGTTTTGTGCGACATGTCAAGCAGAAACTTATGTTTCAGTGACTTGAGTCTGTCTGCTGATTTTCTAGCTTGATCGTGACTGTTTTATAGTTCTATGCGACCACAATCACACCTGTTTTGTTGGCAGGTGTGACTTGGCGTTTTTCAATCCTTTTCGGTGTTTGAGACCCTTTTCCAGACCCCCTATCTATGTTATACCCATGTTTCCTTTTAGATCTCAAACCTTACAGCCCCCTGGTTTGTTTTGTGGTCCTATTTGCCTTGTATGTGATTTCCCTTAGTCAAGCTTCGTAGTTGAGACCCCTTGTGTGTTTCCTACACATTGTTAAGTTCCTTATGCGCTCATTTACTTGTGTACATTTTATTTTATGGAATAATTAGTTATTTTTCATGATATTTACTGTCATTTACTATTATTTATCTACATTTACATATCGGCCATGAGATCGTTGGGGTTTACACATTACACATCACTTGTGCACAAATCTCACACCCTAAAGCAAAATGTTTGGTTCATTACCCCAAGCTAGCCTAAAATTAACTTAATACAACCAACATTGTAACCTCATTTGAGGACCAAAACAATCTTGTAGTTAAGTTAGGACACTAGGGATAGGCATCCAAATAAAACCCCTTTGTTATTTACATTTGAGACATAGTTTTTGTCCATTAGGGTACCAAAATCCTCATGTACTTGATGACATGGTCACAACCAGTCTATTGGTTCCCCCCCGCTTTGCGGGAGTAAGCCACAATGAAGGGGTTATGGAATTCAGGGTGGAATACCACACTCCATTTTGCGTCGAAGGCTAACCCTTCATAGTCCTCCTAGTGCATGCTAGAGTATACCGGGTGTCAAGGACCAAAGGGATGAAGTGTCAAGAAACCACTTTGGACGTGTCATGAATGAGGTAGCCTAATTTCCATTCTATCAAAGGACATTATACCCAAGGTCCCTCTCGGTAATGGGATTCTATTAGCCTATTGTTCTTCCATTTAATATTGTTTAACTGGGATTTAATCACCTAGCAGAGGATACGATTTGTGAGGGGCTTCCATCTTGTATCTAGGAGTTTGCTTGCACTTATACCCCATAGGTTAGTGCATCATTTTATTTCTAGGTAGTGATTCTTGTTGGATTTTTGGCCACTTCATTGTAGACACACTTGCTATATTAACACATTGTTGTAGTTTGGATTTAGAGCTTGCTTTTGGCCTGTGAGCCACCATTTTTTTGCTCTCCTTTTGCACACTCGGTTGTAGTTGGATTTTTGAGCTTGCATTTGACACTCTTACGCCTCCATTCATTACACAACACATCATCACGTCGTTCACTACCTTCATATCCATACATTGCATCTGAGTCTGATTCAGATTCCTATAAATCCAAACCTACCTTGTTCACTACCCCGTATATCCCCATGGACGGTGCACCTCCTAACCCCTTTTAGGGGGGGCAGTTTATAGTGGGCTTGTATCTCTTCCACCCATCATTCAAGGTATCCCTTTTTCTAGACCCATCGGTCTTGGTCCTAGTGGGCCCCTTGCCACTGGACACATTGTTGTTGGTTTGCTACCCACCAGTGGTGGCCCCACTCCAGCCACCTTGGTTCCTACCATACAACCATTCATGCATGGGGGAAGTGGCCCTTCTACCTCCATTCTAGTTATTCCTACCATCCCAGTGACTACTCCTATTGTCAGAAGTCATCCTTACCCACCCCCATTTACCCACGGGAACTGCATTCCTGCTGGCACCGAGACCATTATTGGCTCTTCCTGATCCAATCTAGGTTCTAGTTTACCATTCATGGCTAGTCTCAACCTACCTGATTTGGCATGGTTGACTAACGACCCCATTCGTCATAACCCATTATGGCCTCCCATGCCTATCAGACTCCCTTTAGACATTCCTAAGTCTGAGGGGAAGGCGGTAGAAGACCCCCAAAACCACATTATGTCATTCCACTTATGGTGTTCCTCTAAAAACGTAGTCGATGACTCTATCTGATTACGGATTTTCCACCGCACACTCATAAATGTTGCGCCAAATGGTATATCGAACTGCCTCATGCCAGTTACCCAGAATTTTCCTCATTATCCTCAATGTTTATCCAGTACTTCCAATTACTCGTTTGTTATAATGAGGGTGTGGAAATCCTATTATCCCATAGACAAAACACAACTACCCATATCACAGATCATATCCATGAGTGGCTTCGTCACTATAGCTTGTGTAAGATCCAGTTAGATGATAGGATTTTCCTAGATTGGTTTGTCAAAACCTTACTCCCCCCCCATCACCAAGGATGTTGCATTTGTGCACCAGAAGAAGCCATCCTCAAAGCACAATAATTCGATCTCATCTATTCCCAATCAGGTTATCTGTATACCATTATAACCGATTCTCCCCATGTTGGCTCCTCACACCGAGATACTCTAGGGGAATCACATGCTACTGATGGACTCATTGGCTCTATTACTCGACATTCCCACCTTTACATGTCATCTCCTTCAATTCCACCTCATTATGGTAACACCCCTAGTGTTTCCCAACTTGGTTACGTCCCTGATTTTTCAAAAGTAACATCTTAGTCCGGATCCTCACCTTGATATGTGCCTCCTGCACTAGTTCCTCATGTTCATAGACTGAATTGCTTGGAACTTGCATGTAATGGTCAGAATTTAGGCTTTGGATCCCCTCCAACTGCTCCTGCATATTACCCACCACCTGTGCAACCTACACCTACTCCGACCTCGAATTCTCCTGCTCCTTAAGGATATGTTTACACTCAACATAACCTCCCTAACCAACCCACCCCCAAGAACCAACAAGGGTCAGGAAGACGATAAAGAGGTAGGAACCAAGAAAACAACCCACCTCAAGGAGGTGGTCAACAACCCAACCCTCCAAACAACAATGGAGCTAATCCCCCCGCACAGAATCCCCAACATCCACCTAGACCTAGGAAGAACCCTCAATTGCGAACTAACCATATGTGCACTATTTGTAATACTTACAACCATTCTACACATCAGTGTCCCCATATGAATCAGGTCCTCCATTTACTACAAATCGATAATCAACGTGACCCCAACGCACCTGCTCCGACTCAGCCAAACCCAACACCACCGGGTCCTCCACCTATGGTGCTTCAAAACCCCTTATCAAATCAAGGAATTATTTCAATCCACTCCTTGGTGCCACAAAACATCGTAACCACTTCTATGGGTCATCCCATTGATCTTGGTGTCCATCACCTTATGACATTAACGTCGGATGTCAACCTCTAGACTCGATGAAATCAGTATGGCTCCACCGCTGAAACTGTTAACTCCTCCGTGAAATCTACCTCCACAACTCTCGATATGTACTTACATTTGTCGAGAGCCCCCATGGATGAGACTGCCAAAGTCCTACGATTCCCTTTTCATCACGTCGTGAACAACCCCACTGCTAGATCTGCATTTAATTACACTATTGTCAACAACTTGTCCCATACTCCCTCAACCATGTTCGCTCTAGAAGTCCTCAAAACTTGTCCTTCGCAATGCAAATATTTGTTATCCGCGCTAGGTGTTATCAATCCCTTTGATTCCTGGTTGATCACTTTCGACTTGGATCAAGGAGAACCCTAGATGCCATCATTTGTAGCCTTCCAGGTTCTAGTCACTATTTGGAATTTGGACATTCATCGATGAGGGAGCATCCACCTGTGTTATTTCAATATTTGTTTGGAAAAAACTTGGATCCCCAACCCTTCAACCTTCCACCACCTCCCTTCGTGCTTACTATGGCCGCGCTGCTCAACCACAAGGCGTTCTCATGAATGTTCTTGTTGAGTTAGCTGGAAAAATTGTGTTGATTGACATTGAGATCATCAATTCCCAACTTGATTATAACCTCCTCCTTAGATGTGGTTATATGTATGCAATGTGAGCCGTTTCCTCTACCGTCTTTTGACTCTTGATGTTCCCCCATGATGGGAAGATCGTGATCATCAACCAACTGACGTATTACGATTATAAGGGCCGACCACTCTAGAGCATGTACTACCTATGATCAACACTACTATCGACATCATTTCCATACCTTCCCTGTCTACCATTGTCCTGGGATTATTTTCCAACCCTCCTTTAACAGACACTTTTTTTTCCTTGTTGTCTCCTCCTTCACCGACTGAGATATCAAATCTATGCAGTATCACATCTGGTAATGTTCCGACCTCCTTGCAACCTCAACCACAAACCTTGGGGAATTATTGGGGTTCATTACCCGTACACACAATCCCCTCCTTTTTCCACCTTCCAACGTCATGAGTAATCTAGTCATGGCTACTCTCAACCTTTCAGGCTTCACTTTGAGTATTCCCGTGTGGTACCTTGACCACACCACCCTTTCTCGACTCCACAGATCGTGCTGAATCCAGTCCATCCTATTGAGACAGTGTCACACCCACCTCTTTGTACACAAAGGACTGGTTTTGTCTCTACTCCTACCCCCCCTCATCCCACAAATACTGGGGGCAAGGCATCCAAAACTATGGCAGAACCACGTCCTCGTACATGTGCTTTATGCAATTTCCAAGTCCATGCGACACAAAATTGTCTTGATTTTCCTATCCTTCGCACCCATATGCGCATAGTAGTTGAGACCGATGATGCTCCAGTTGTCAACGTACCAACCATACCTATGGTTAAAAAAAAATCACTCTGAACCAACCACCCATGTGCACTTTGTGGCCTATATGGTCATTATTCACACCATTTCCCAAACTTGCTTGAGCACTCATGTCGGTCTGACATCACTGTCCTTGAGGAGATCCACCCTCCGACCTCTTCCTCGGACACCAATAACACCCTTTACATGATCTCTATTTCCATTAGTCCTTCCCCCTCATCAACTACAGAAGATCCCCTTGATCTATCCCAACACCACTTTCATGAGGACAGAGAGATACTGGAAACCACCACCGATTTTACCCCATTTCACTTACTCCACGGTGTGGAATCAGTTCTTCCCATTAAATTCTAGATTTCGTCACTCTGCCTTGCCATCGAACTTCTACCTGATACTTCACCATTACAAAAAAACCTACTTATGGTCGAACTAATTGATGAGGACCGTCACGCTGCTCTCCAAATGATCGAAGCGGATAATACTTGGTCAAAGTTCCATTGTGACTCCCATGTCCACCCACACACCTTTAGCAATGGGTACCTTGTCCTTGTATATGACCAAGGCCACGATAAGACTGGAAAAGGGAAGTTTGAATACATGTGGTATGGCCCTTATGTCATCCATAAATGTCTCGACAAGGGGGAATGTCTCCTTGCTAACTTCGACGGTCACCTCTTGAAGAATCCCCGCAATGGGGGTCTAGCTCAAGAGATTTTATGCCAGAATTCACCCACCATGCATACCCTTGTATCATAGATTTTCTTTCCTTTTTTACATCATTTTTACCGCAAGTCTCACAGTTTGTTTCCTTGGTTGCTTTAGATGGATCCTACCTCCCCTTGCTATGTTGGTTTCGTTGACGGTGCAAGTAGATGGTATCCTAATCTCTCCTCGGTTGCAGGGGTCATTTATTCCCTATCACATGAGTTGATCCATATCGACAAAATGTGTGTTGGTACTGGTACCAACAACCAAGCTGAGTATGATGGTGTCGATGGTCTCTAAACGCCACACTCCACTTGGGTATTTGTCTCCTTGATGTCTTCCTAGACTCCCAGTTTCTTGTCTCCTAGTTGAGTAACTGCTACCGGGTACGCGATCCCTGCCTCTTTAGAAAGTTCATGCGCACTAGACACTTGGTTAGACATTTTCAATCCATTTCATTCATGTATGTTCCCAGAAGTCTCAATAGTGTAGCAGACCAAATGGCTAATGACATTATGGAGTGGCACCTCTATCATCACATATAGGAAATAAACTGCATCATGCATCATCATATAGTCAGGCATACATATGTCATATACATCATATAGGAATATTCATCATCATAAAAATAGACTCATAAAAACACATAAAAAAGTACAAAAAGACGCATCCATGTGCATACATATCTTATCATAATGTTCAATACAAAATGAGAAGCACCACAGGCTTTCTCGTCATATATATCAGACAAAATTCTCCATTCTCAAATGCATTGGGGGGAGCATAACAAGCTGCTAGTCAGAGTCATACTCCTCAAACTTTGTGTCCTTCTCAGTTTCCTCCTCCTCCTCCATCGACACGTCACCTTATGTCACCTCTCTGACATACTCAGCAACAACTACAATCCTCCTCATTAGAGATATCCACTCTGGAGGATCTGTAACACACGACGATCAAATTGTCGTCTAGGTACTTCCATGTCCAGCCGCAGTGAGTCCAATGTAGCACTATGTCACCTGCTCTGCCTGTGAGCGGGTAGATCTAAACCCTCCACCCTACTTGTACACTGCTGAAGGGTGCAATCCCACGTCTGCACATGCAAACAATATGTCCTTAGTATATATCACACACATGATCTAGATACCACAATGCTAATAAACTATATATGAATGCAACCACAAAGCATCATGTATATGTATAGTTAGGTCCCCAGACCTATCCTGAAGGTCGAGGCATCTCTGGATCTCCTCGATTGTCCATGCTCATGTATGGATAGTCCTCTATAAGGATAGGAAGTTATCACCACTATGAAAGAAACTCCCAGGTGAAGAAATGACCTTTTAAGTCGCTTCCCTCCCTACTTTTTTTGGGCCATTTCCTAGAGTTACCTCGATTTATGTGCCACCACGCAAATCACACCTTGTATGTTTTGACATGTTCACAAGCCACCCATTGCATCCATACTACAAACTTGGCCTTGTTTTACCGCCATCCATCGTCCCACAAGGATGCCCCATAGTGTTCCATCGTTATTCATATTATCCATGTTCACAACATCATCCCTTTTGGTACATTGAACACTCCCTCCTTGCTTGACTGACCATTACAAATTTTTTGTTAAGCGCTTTTCTGACTCCTAAAAAAATGAAAATATTGTCGAGCACGTTTGCATCCTTTCACGCTCGTTAAAGTATTTGAAAGGGCATCTATGTGGCCTCGTTTATCTCCTTTTTCAGACTACGTAGACTATTTAAAGAAAAGCACCACCCTAGCACCTTCCAGCTAGGAACGTTTCCCTTTGTATCATTTTATGCCTTGTCGGACATTGGGACTGTAACTTATGAAAAGACTCATTTATGGGTTTTATTTAAGCTCTTTTCCATCCCTCTCATAAAGAAAATATCGTTGAGAAAACTTGGTTTCATTCATGCTCATAAATGTATGAAAATGACCATCCAATCAGTATAGGTTTAACCTTTTTTGGCCTAGTTGGACTACCTACAGAAAAGAAGTATCGCTACCCATTTCGACTGGGAGAGCTCTCCTTTGTACACTTTTATCATTTTTAGGAATCACGAGACTACTGCATGAAAAATAGACCCACTGGATTCTTCTTCCTGTTTTCAGACTCTCTAAACATGACAACACCATTGAGCATTTATCGTCTTGGGCTTAACAAAAATCCATGAGATAGTGTCATATTAAGCATACTTCTATCCCTTCTTCGAGCTCCCTAAACTATGAAGAAGGCCCAAATGGTGCCTTTTGACACCCCACACATATTACATATAGTCTCCCATTATGGTAGCTTCCCCCCATTTGTTTTCCTTTGTTCAGAGTACTCTGCGATGAGTCTTTGTTAGATCCCTCGGATATCACTTGTTGAATTACTTCCCTAAGTATATCCCCATTGTAGTCATCTTCCCAGTTCCACAACCATGATACCCTCCTCTTGAGTTAGTATCATTTGCTTCTAGGGCAGCCTTGCCATCATACTCTGAACAAAGGAAGTTTGAGTCCCCAATACTCTAATGCACCTATCCCCCATTTAGTGTCTCAGTCCCCTTATTGTTCCATAGAGTCTTGTTGTCCCCCTCACGCTTCTATTAAGGAAACCTCATTGCCTTGGTAGTTGCATGTCTCCCTCTATCGACGTCAACACATCTATTCCAGAGGATAGACCCAGAGGTCCCTGTATCTTGGTTTCATCCACCTCATTGATGACTTCCTTGGACCACTTGAAAGGAGTCCTTAGTGCCTTTCGGGTTGGTTGTGTCTCACGTGATTGACTTCAACTCCATCATCGAACCGTCGAGATTTGTACAGGGTATTGGTTCCTTCATTATTTGGTCGAAGACCCTGATTGTCACCTAAATCTAGCACATTGGTGAGTCTACTCCTGGGGCCCATATAGTTTCATGTCCCTTGTGATTTTTGGGTTGCGTTGGAGATAGTGTTTGGAATCCCCTCAATGTGATGATTTTGTGTATCTCCAGTACTTGATACTGTTTATTGTACCTCAGATATTCTGACTCTGAGTCGTTGATTCCATACAGTTGTGCACACCCCACAGATTCAACAAAGCATAAGTTATTGTGATATTACATTCAATTCAAATGCCATTATTGCTATGTACCGGTTCTTCATATCAGTATATGTATTCAGCCTTCCATTGAGGCCACCATTATGTACTAATAGTTGTATAGATGTATTGATCGGTTCCCATTGTTTGAGCCTTAAACCCCATTTTTATATTGAGAGATTGTTACGAGCATGGGTATGCTCGCCTCGTCCATATACATGTATGAGATTATATCTACCTCATCCATTTTTTAGAAGAAATACAAACCAAAATCCACTACAGTTCGAATGAGGAGAATCCACTCCTCCGCGGTCCTCTTAGTTCTCTCCGTCATTGTCACCATTTCTCCCTTGATCCTATGATGTCTATTGGCCGTACGATGAGATGCTTACCTCACACATCAAGGGGAAATCTATTAACACAAAAAATGTTCACCTAGCTCTCTATGGTCCAAACCATAATTATACATCATTATCCCAACATGATTTCCTCCATTTTGACCTTCACAACTACAATTCCACAAAATATGGTCCAAAACATTATTATTCCTTCCCCCCATAAATGATGGGAAGTTGAGAATTTATTGTGACCTATACCCACTCTCTCCAAAAAGGATTAAGAAATCGTAAAATTAGAAGGGGTTAAAAACCATGGACAAATTCCATGCACAATAAAATACCATGGGTCATTACCATTGGTTAAAAAACCTTGGATCATCCTACAAATACATTGTGAAGGTCTCCCCTCAAACATCCCTTAACTTTTTCGTCAACGTTTCATTTTTCAACCTTTCATCTTTCCCATAATTTTGCCATATCATTTTCCAAGGTGTATGTTGAGCTTTCTCCATACCCTCTTAGATCCATTCTCCCTTTTTGACAACCATTAGTGGATACGACTGGAGAACTAGACTGTGGAGTCGGTGGACCATTTCCTCAAACGTCTACAGTGGCCCATGTTACTGAAAGATATGATTGTTATTGTTTTTCATTAGATAGATAAAATATAAAAAATCATAAAATATTGTTGTTTTTGTCACTGTTTATTATTGAAAGACGAGGTTGAGAAATCCCTCATACCATGAACTCTACCCTATGATCTGGATGACCTAGGGTAGGTGCTTTTGCACATAGTAGGAGAGAAATCCCTACTACATATAGTGAAACTAAGAGATAATTTTTTCAAGTTTCTAGAGGTAGATACCCGAAATATTTAAAATGATTGATTAGAATTCTAGTATGTGAAAAAGGGATTCAACGAATGGAGTCTGACGAGTAACTCATTGTGCACAAAGAACATGGGTAGTGTCGAGAAGAAGGTATGGAGAATATGGGAAGAGTGGCCTAAAATGTTCCAAGCTGATAGTGAGACTAATGAAGAGGGTGGCCTCCTAAGGAGTGGAAGAAGATTTCGATCAGGTGAGAGGAGAAGGACTACAAAAAAGAGAGAGAGTTGCAGTGAGACCAGAAGAGCGTACTATGATTTGGTGCCACAACTCGACGAGGAGTATTGTGAGATAAGGAATATCGACTTATTTCTGAATACAATGAAGAATTTCTATATCCATACCAGACCCAATGCTACGACATACCTACGATTACACGTACATCTCGGGTATCATAGGTAAGACCTAAAAGTGTTTCAAAGTACTTTCCATCAAATCATAGTAATAGTAATATTCAAGATAATGGTAAAAAAATTCCTACTTGTGGTTCATCTAATTCAGGATTGTCAGTACCCCAAAGGCATAGGATGGTTAGGAATGACATGAAGTTGCTTATATTCAATGGAAATGGGTTGGAAAACCTTGAGCAACATTGATTTTTGTGTGAAGATGTCTGGACTATGCAATAGGTCTAGGATGATGCAGTAAAGGGCTCAGATGATCATGACCTTTCAGGGTCGTGATCTAGATTGGTATATGAATTTTTATGTGGTTCCTACAAGAGTTCTCTTTTTTTTTGGAGAATTGTCGAACCAATCAGAGTCATCATATCCTTGCTAGAAGATCCTCTAATATCTCACATGTTTGAGTCCATACTCAATTGTATCCTTCAGGTACTTTACCACATGGTTTACCTAAACTATGTGAACATACATATGCTCCACCATGTACTGGATCAAAGTATTCACCACAAAGAAAATATCAGGCCTCATGTAGGTATGAACCAATAATATTCATGTATAATTGTGACATCAACTATCTCTGAAGTAGGATCACATAGCAACTTCAAGTTTTGTGCCATCGGTGTAATTATAGCCCAACATCTCGAAAATATCGACTACATATTTTCCTTGGCTAAGGAAAAATCTCCTCTAGATTCTGGTACCCCTCTAATATTGAGAATCATGTCAAACTATGAGATCTACTATAGTCACTCCCTCTAAAGTGAAGCACCATCCTCCCTCTGCATCTTGTACTTTCTACATCGAGACATTAAGGCCTGGAGGGACAGGTAGCCTCCTCTGCTCCTGATCTTTGTGTATCCATCTATGCCATCTCTCAAAGGTCACTGGATATCAAGATCCTCCATCTCAAATTTTGTTGCAATTTCCTCTTGCAACCATCTATGATTTTCTTGTCCTATGTAGGATTCCATCTTCAACCTTGTAGAAAAGGTTGAATTATGCATAACTCTAGGTGATCCTCAAGGTCCTCATTTAACTGCATTTTCTATCGCATGGTTTCCTTGTGAGCTTGTAAAAATCCTTCTGTGTGCAAGTGAATCTCTGTAGAGATTCCCGAGTCTTGGAGGTTGCTCAATATGCACTCCTACTTCATTGAATAGGAGTGTCTGGTCAAGGGGTTAAACATATCGACATAATCGAATCCCTCTTTCTGGGAGAAACCATGATTCTCGATGCTTCCATTTGCTACATGCTTGATCTATTAGATCCACTTGGAAGACACTACAGAATTCCCTTCATATTTCATAACCATATCCTAGACATCATTTTTCATGATTGACTCGTACTCCTTGATCATAGCATCCTATTTCTTCTTGGGACATTCTTTTGCAAAGTGTCCTTTCTCATCACAAGTGAAACATTTGAGCTCTAAGAGGTCCTTCCTATGAAATATTTTTATTCTTGAAAGAATGTTCTTCCTTATTGTGCTTTCTCCTCTTGGTATGATCTATTAGGTCTTGATTGTCATCCTCATCCATCTCTTCTTCTTTTGCTATCAATCATGTCATGTCCCCATCCTAATGAGAATACTAGTTAGCGATTTTTCAACCACCAATTATTTCCCTAGGTTGGGGAGGAAGCATTAAATATTGCAATAAGGAAGCTATGAGACCCAAGAGAACCTTAGTTTTTCATTTACACATTAAATTGGGTCATACAAATAATAAATATGGAGAAAATAAAGTGGCATTGCTTCATGAGGATATGTGAACGTTCATGGAGACCTTGCGTGGCTAGATTATTCCTTACGCATGTCATGAATTAACCCCAAATTCAAAATTATGAGTAATGGAACATTGTTGGAATGTGAATAGGTGTCAAGTAACATATCATGAGCCCAAGGATTCGAATAGGTGAAGATGAATAAATCCCCATGGAATAGGAAGAGGATAGGAAGAAACTAGGCGCCACTTGGAGAGAGATTCCCTGTGTTTTATGACAACAATGATGGGAGATTATATGACAAATAAGATATGATTGCAGTCCTGATTTCAGATATATTACAATATAACATTTTATGGCTAAAAATAGCCTCCAATAGGGCCCACTTGGGGTTTGGTGGCAACAATTCGAATTTGGAGGAAGATGAAGGGTTGAGGAGAAGGACAAGTGTCATGGATTTTACTAAACATCAAGGATGAGTTGGAGGAAGTCTACAGGAGATAATTAAACCTTGTAGGACCTTATTAGGGTTGTAAAAATATGTCATGAGGAATGAGAATGGATTTTTATTATTTTATAATTCTCCTTTGGCGTTTTGGAAAACACTAGCTTGTCCATTACACAGTGAGTACTTACTTGCCCTGCCATTGAGCCAATTTAGAGAGAGTTATATTCTAATCCAAGTTGAATGTTGGAGAGGCCACCCTGAAATATAATTTGTATATTAATGGAGTGTTTTTATTGTATATAGGAGTCTGCTATTGTTCACTACCCATCTCTCCTCCCATTCTCTCAATCCCTACCTCAATATTTCAATATTTCTCTATGATGGCGCACTTGTGTGAATGGTGGTTGCATATTTTTGATACCAATTGATTCCCAAGAATGGGTTAATGATTTATGTCTCTGTAATATGTATCCCATCCTCTCTGTAATTCAAAATTAGCAGAAATTCATATGCAAATGTCCACATTTCCAAGCTATGGTGTGACTAGTTTCCATGTGTCGGTTTCCCGTTTCAAAGGAGATGTATATCTTATTTGTGTTGCGAATTGGATCTGATGTTATATGATGTCAGTGAGATATTGATATTATATTAATCATATATATTCTTTATTCTCTTTTATGAACCATTACATATACAATTTATGAGTCAAAGTTAAGCTATTACATGTCATTTCCCTTAAGCAATTTGTTTTGTTTTGTTTTGCATTTGAATATGAAGCTTTAAATATCTATTACAGAAATAATAAACCTACCAAATGATATTAAATTAACTCTAATATCATCCCCCATACTATTTTTTAAAATTTTGGAGGTTCGCATAGGATTTGGAGAGCCATTTCTGCTCACAACCTAGGGGGAATTGCACCATAAATTACTAGTAATTTTACCATTTTTCCAATGTCCCCAAATTGACTTGAAGATGTCTATAACTTGTTATGAGTTACTATAGAGTCCATTGAGTGTTCCTAAGACTTACCATATCAGTCCCTACCAAATTCGATACCATCTTGTTCCATTCGAATCCCCTAAAGTCAAGACTAGTCAAGACAATTTTCCCCAAATTCTACCTTTGTTTGGAATTTTGGAATTGGGTCATTACAATGGCATTAGATCATGATATTAGCACCTGTTGGATTTATTTGTTCATGTTTCCTAATGATGACCTACCTCCATTAGAAATTGATACCGAAGACATTAATAGTGGAAGATAATGAAGTGGGGAAGTTAATTAGTTAGGATTGGGAGATATAGATGATTAGGGGGATAATGAGGACCTTAAAACATTCATTAAAGCACCTGTTAAAGGTAGGAACAAACATTTTATTCAAGGGTTGTAATTTCTAGCTAGGAAACTTGGGGGCAAGTCAACACCTGAGAGTAGCAGTAGTTCACCTCATGATGAGAAGAAGATCAATGGGGAAGCCATTTTTTCAAAGACTGGACCTCATAACCGACGCCATGAATCCAAGAATCAAACTGCACCTGCAATGCCTAAGTTTTTAGAGTCCAAAGAGTTATTTTACACTAGTTATGATGTGATGGAAGCATCAAATGATTGACAACAACTAAGTGATGAATGTAGGAAAGTCCTACAGTTCGATCAGTTCATTAGGGCCTCTCTTCAGTTTAAGCAAGGAGGAAGTGGGAACAGGTCACCTCCTCTTAATCAGGAATTAAAGTATACCATGGGTAAATTAAATATTCATTCCTTTTATGGTTCTTCCCAAATGTATGCTAGTTCTTGGTTGCAAAAATTAAGTGTGTATTTTCAGTTAAATCCTATGGTTGAAGAAGATGCATTGAAAATGGCCATTTTTCATCTTGAAGGGGAAGCTAATGATTGGTGGTTCCATGGTATTAGAACCTTGGGACATGATCATATTTTATATTATGAGGGTTTCTCCAATGCATTAATGGAGAGATTTGAGAGGAAGGACCCCGAACTTCCTTTCAAAGAACTAGCACAATTGAAGCAAGTTGGAACTCCTGAAGCATATATGTTAGCATTTGAAAAGATTTTAGTAATGGTTTCTGAGGTATCTATGCTTAGGTTGGATTCACTATTTACTGAAGGATTGATAGAACCTTTGAAAGGGCTCGTGAAAGCTCCAAGCTAGCTACATTGAAGGATGCCATGAATTTGACAAGATATTTGTAGAATGTGTACTTGCCAAGAACCAAATACCCCCCAAGCCTAATTTCCCTTCCAAATTCAAGGAAGGTAAGAAACCATGGAAAAAGGAATGCTTTCCAAATAAAATAAAGGAGGAACAAGCAAAGAATAACTTAGAAGAAAGAATCTATGTTTCACATGCCAAGAATCTTGGGTTCCGGGACATAAGTGTGCAAAGGGGAAGGCACACTACATTGAAGTTTTCTTTGAAGATGACGAAGAGGGGGAGGAGGAGGAAGCACAACTTGCATCCCAAGAACAGGGGTATGAAACAACAGAATAATAAGATCCCACTCCTGAGACAGGTAAAATTGTAGTACTCTCAGGTGTACCTAGATTCCACACCTTGAGGCTTAAGTGTAACATACAAGTCCAAAAGGACACAGTTCTAGTGGATGGAGGAGCCACTCATAACTTCATAGATGCAACCATGGTGTAGAGGAGAAATTTACAATCTAAATTTTTTGATGGTTTCATAGTCATCATTCTAGGTACCAATTCTATGGATTGCACTTAATGTATTCCAAAGCTTCAAGTTAATATAGGAAATTATACTATCACTGACAATTTTTATGTGGTGAATGTGGCTAATACAAATGTTGTTTTGGGAGGACAATGGTTGTATTCTTTAGGGGAGCATACAATGAACTATCAATTCCATGAAATGAGGTTCAAAAATTCAGAAGGGAAACCCATCTTGTTGAGGGGAATTCACACTTACCCAAATCAAGTGGCGTCCTCTCATAGTATGATGTCTATCTCGAGGCATGAATACATAGAATGGGGCGATGAATGTTTAATTACATAATCTAAACCTACTTGAAGGTTTCCAATCATCCTAATGAGATAGAGTAGTTATTGATTAAGTATGAGAGGGTTTTTGGAGGCCTTCCCCCATGAAGACCACCAGACAGAGGGGTGGAGCATATCATTGAGTTAGATATAGGAACACAACCTATAAAAATACATCCCTATAGACACCCCAAAAGGATTCAATATGATATTGAGGAGGCCATTAAATAAATTTTGGATTTGGGTCTCATAAGGCCTAGTTCCAGCCCATATGCTTATTTAGTTGTTATGGTAAAGAAAAAGGATGGAACTTTGAGGATGTCCATTGATTTTAAAGATTTCAATAAGAAGACAATGAAGAATACATATCTGTTATCAACCAAAATGGCACTTCTCCATCCGAGTACTGACATCCAATATGTCAGGACACAAAAGGACAAATAGGATTGAAGTAGCCAAAACACTATAGATGTGCTATTTCAACCCGCGTGTTACACGTGAATGTTTGCATTGCAACCCGCGTGTACATTGAACGCATGAGTTTCCTTAAAGGAAGATGTGTGTCACACATGCCTTTCTTATATTAATACTTGCATGTACCTTAATTTAATGTTAAAAAAATAAATCACGATTAGACAAGATTAGTTGAGTTCCTAATCATAACTATCTCAATTGTCTCAACCATCCTAACCTTCGAAACCTCTCTATTTCCCCATGTATAAATAGAGGGCATGGGATGGGGCTAATCAAGGATTCTTAGAAGAGACAAGTTATGCTGATGGTATGCCTTCAGACATCTTGGAGCAACAGAATTCAATGTCCTTGGTTTGCAGAGGAGTCCTTGTTTCATAAGGAGGGTTATAATCTCACAATTCTTTGTTTATTGGAGCAACAGAATTCAGTGTCCTCGGTTTGCAGAGGAGTCCTTGTTTCATAAGCTGGGTTCTAATCTCACAATTCTCTATTTATTAATAAAGAAAGTTCTTCTTCCAATCTTTGTATTGTTGCATTCTTGTATATGATGAATTATGAATTGTTTCAATTATTTTATTATGAATATGCATCTCATTAATCATTGATATATATACAAGATATTGCTGGAAGAATTTGTTCTTTGCAGGTGAATTGGAGAATCCCTTGGAAGCTCTGGAAGAGACTGAAAGAGGAGAAGACAAAGCTTGGATCAACCATCATAAACCAGGTTTGCCAAGTTTCCTTCCTATTCCTATTTCAATTTATACATAAGTTGATTGTCTACAAGTGTCTTAGTAAGTTGGTAACCCTAGAGACCCTAAGTTACAAGGGTGCATTGTCCTAAACAACAGAACTGGAAACTCCACTGGGGATCCCATCCTGCTGTGGGTTCATTCTATAGGTTCCGTGACCGATCTTTGTCTCTTCTTGATTCTGGTTGTGTTTTTTCTGTTTTTGGCCTTTGATTTTTAGTTTGGCATGTTTAGAGCATGTTTGCTACTATATTTTTCTTTGAAAATTTTTAACAGCACACGTGGGTTGTCTTATAGACAGTCGCATGTTACACGTTGTACACGTGGGTTGCATTTTGGACAGTCGTGTGTCATACATGGGTTTTCTTTATAGACAGTCGCGTATTTCCTGTAGATTTCTTTAGGTTCATAGGGTTTTGCTTGTCCCTATTTTTTTGGCCTTTTGATTGCTCGTGAGGGTTCTATTTATGACATGAATCTGTGAGTCTTGGGTCTATACATCACACAGTGCTTGATATTTCAATTCCTTGGGTTCTTTATGTTTGAATTTCTTCATTTGTGAATGTTATTGGTCCTTCTTTCTTGGATTTTTGGGTCTGAATGCTTGTGTTCTAGGTCACTGATCAGTCCTTGGGAACACTTTATGTTCTGCATTGCTGTTTGTAGCCCGAGTTTTGTCTTTCTCCCTGTTTGTGGATATAGTAAGCTTTTTAAGTTTGATAGTTTTGCCAAGTTTGATTTTGTGCCATTTCTTCCCGCCTAGTCGAAGTGTGTCATTATAGGATCTGCTTGCATAATTTAATGATATATGTTTAGATTGTTCAAACTTGCTCAAGTTTGCATTCACTTGCATTGTAATTTTTGAAGTTTTTTGAAAAGAAAAGACAAAAATATTTTATACTTTTTTGCATTAGGTTGCATCTAGTGTTATTTTCGTTATTTTTCAAGAAAAATTAAAAACACATGTTTGCTTTATATGCATGTAGATTAGGTTTTTAGTCTAGATTGCATGGCATATCATTGTTTTTGGAAAATATGAAAAGAAATTGTTCTTTTGTGGATTTCAAGTTTTTATTTGAAAAGAAAAAGAGTTAGCTTTTGTTTTTGCATTCTTCTTTGCTTAAGAATTCTGTTTCAACTTTGAGTCAAAACACCATTGGTTTCACCTTCACCACCCCCTTTGAGTAATTAACATCCCTTTAAAATAAAGACTTAACATTTAAAATTTATTAGTAACTGTTTATTTATAGGGACGACACACATTAGTCTGGGCTAGTGTTTTGGGTTGGGAATATATTAAATTCCTAAAACTTCAAACTCAAACATAGTGGTCAATCTTTTAGGAAATCCAACTTCGTTGGGAAAAACACTGGAAAGCTCCTCTCACACAAGAGTCAAGAATGAGGTCGTGCAATACTGAGCAGTTGGAGATACCCCTCCACTTCTCAGTAAAGCATAAAACAGAGCTGGTGCATGTTTGGGGACTCATCCAGTACCTCCTCCCGACCCTGTGTGGTGCTTGGTATTGTTTGGGTTTCGGGATTTGCTACCCTGCCCATGTGCATTAGCTAGACTTACGACTGCTCCGTCGAACTTTCTCCACGATTCTGGTAGCCTTAGTATCTTGTATGCTAAGATCTTACACATGTGGCATTGGAAGGCTATTTCCAGTGCACCTAGGGTAGACATGGAAGGTAACCTCGATAGACAATCTGGGAGGGTGGTTGGGTGATTCCAGTGCTTGCACCTGAAGGGATATTCATGAGACTCCAAGTAACTACTCTCCTTCCTTCACTGGCTAGTTCTGGGCCGTCATCATCCCATACTTTCCTTTGGAAGGCATATTTATTTGTATGGTTTGATACTTAGGTATTTTATAGTGGTGTATTCTTTGTACTATTGGTTTCCTGTCAACCTCAGACTTTGTCTTATTGTTTGAAACTATGGCTAACACCCCTTTGAACACTAACCAAGATATCCCCATGCTGGGAACTCCTTGTACTATTCATCTCACAGGGAATATTGGTGTTCCTTTGATGACCACCTTGAATCTACCTAGGTTCACCCTAAGGCTACCGGTGTGGTTGTTTTCCACTCCAACTATCCTGAATGCTTTTGATGCTTCTCAAGTAATCTCCTTATATCAAGGGCATCAAAACACCGCTTCCCCTTCACTTGTAGCCGCTTCTCCTCCTCCTTCTACCTCATGCAGTGAAAGTACTGATACTAGTAACCGACAGTATAAAAGGAGTAAAAGAAGGAGGATTAGGAAGAAGACACATAAGCAAGGGGGCACCTGTACAACCTTAGTAAGTTAAGTTGAACCTCACCACCCAGCCTTTGCAGTTCATGCTGGGGGCACCTATCTAAACTCTGTAGGTCATGTTGGATCTAAGCAATCAACCTCTAGAAGTCAAGTTGATATTCATTATCCAGCCTCTGGTGATCATGTTGGTGGGATCCTTCTAACCTTTCAAGGTCACATTGGATCCAGTCACCCAGCCTCTGATGGTCACGCTGGGGGAAAACTCTCAGCCTCTATAGGTCATGCTGAGAGTAAACAGTCAGCCACTTCTAGTCATGTTGAAAAAGTTGAGAAAACTGGTCATTCAAAGTGCAAACTTAAGTTCCCTTGTAAGATATGTGAGGGATATCATCTTACTCACCAGTGCCCTACTATCACAGCGGTGCGAAGAGTGTGGTCCGAGACTCAAAAGTTTCCTTATCCTAAACAACCTATATTTTGTCAACAACCTACTCAACCTTTAGTTGATTTAGTGGTCGAACCTTCCCAGTCTTTGGTTCACCCCACTCTTCTTTCAAATATTTATCCTTATGTGATTGAACCAATGTCATCTTTGGTCAATCCCACTCTCCCTTCAGAGAGTGACTTTCACAAAGCAGTTGAATCGATTCCATTGTTGATCAATCCCACTCTTCCTTTGGAGAGTGAAGTGTCTTCTAGTCACATTTTCTTCACTTCCAGTTATAAAATTACTAAACAAGGGGGCATTGAACTCGATTCAGATCAATCCCCACCAAGCTCTCAGATTGCATCCTTTGATTGGGATAGCCTAGTTGAGCCACACCTTCCTTCTGATGCACCTTTCTAGATAAAGGTCAAAGTTAAACCATACATGATTACTCATTGTATTGTTGATGAAGGAGCTTCAGTTAGTATCTTGTCTGCTCGTGCTTGGTGAGGCATGGGACCTCCCATCCTTGTGTCGACTTCTAGTCAGTTATTGGTGTTTGATAGAAGAACAAGTATAGCCTTGGGAATTCTTTCTCAAACACGTGTTACTTTGGGTGGGAAGACTATCTTAGTTGATTTCATGGTGATAGAAGACCTCTTGGACTTTAATATGCTTCTAGGGCATGATTGTGTCTATGCCATGCAAGCTATGGTTCAATGTTCTTTCATGTGATGTACTTCAATCATGGCAAAGAAATCATCACTATTGATCAGTTGGATTTTCTTGATCCCTCTCCTGACCCAACTAGAGACTAGGTCTTTCCTTTATTGATTCCCAGTGTTTATATAAACACTACCTGACCATGGGTGAGCTATGTGGCCTCATGTTCTTTGCATTCAATTTCCACTGAGGAGAAGCCTCTATTTTCATGCTTACCTTCTTGGGACTTGGTCCCAGTAGTTGAACATGTAACTCATCCTATACATACTGTGGAGCCTTCTCTCCACTTTGTCGATCCATTTGAAACTTTAGACATGTTTTCTATATTAGATTATCTCCTTCCTTTGGATGAAGTCTTCCTAGAGTCTTTGATACAATTTGACCTTCTTTTGGATGTTGGTTCAGTTGTGACTAAGTCTAACCCTAATTTTATTAATAAGCTTGATCTTCCCATGGATCAGTCTTCTTATGTTGGTCTTTTTGAGTCTTTGGACTCTCCCATCAAACAACAAGTTATTGATCCTGATGAGTTTGATTATTCTTATAGATTTCTCAACTCCTATGATACTGAGTTTTTCCCTGCAGTCTCTATCTCCCTTGTTGATCTTAAATTTTCTTTTGAGGTTGATCTTACTGATTTTGAACCCTCATTTCTTGGCACTATAGAGTCCCTTTTCATTGATTCTGCCTTGACTACACCTTTTGTAGAAGATAGCAAAGTTGTGTGTGTTTATTCCTAAGTGACTTGCATGGTATCTTTTCTTTTGAATGTGATTTTGATGTTGTTGTTTCTTGGAGACAGGATTTTAGTTGGATTCACAATTTTTTACTGACCTCCCCTTATTGTTCAAGCTATAACTACATTTGCATGTGCCCTGCTTGCGCTTATGATCCTGATGCAGACTTCCATGCTTTTAGCTTGTTGTATAAGCCCTCATCTCTGCTCTCATCATCGCTAAGCCTTTTATCATTTTTCCTTTGCAACTTGACACCATTTACCTGGAGGAGATGCTCCCTGAGTGTCCTTATCTTGCCTTCTTTCCTTGCATTATGCATAGGTTTGTTCCTTGCGCTTAGAACTAGTTTCTCCTGCCTCTGACACTCATCTCCTCGCATTTAGAGCATTCTTTCGGTTCTCCTTCGAGCTCGTTAAAAATAGTAAAGAGGCCACGAGTTGACTTTTATGGACTCGTTAAAACTTCATGGGAAATATATGGAGTTTCATTAGGCCCAGGTATGACTCCTCAAAATAGACTTGACTACCGAGTAAATTTGTCCGTTCAGGCTCATTAAGAATATGTGAACAGGAATCCACATTGGTGGTACTTTATCGCTTTTTTAGACCATGTGGAATAATACAAAAAGGAGCACTCTCTTTTCTTCGGAATTGAGAAGAGTATTCTCAGGTATAGGTTTATCACTTTTTCGGACCTGAGGGACTAAAATTATAGAAAAGGAACACTTGGTATGCGCTTAGTTTTCTTTTTATTTTCTCTGGACCCAAAAATGAAAAAGATTTCGAGCGTACTTTATATCTTTGTCATGCTCGTTAAACCCTAAAGAACAAAGCATAGAGTTTGATATTGTAAGCCCCATTTCTTGTAATCAAATGGATATTTCTAAGTGATCTTGCCTTCCTTCACACTCTTAAAACTCATGCTATATGATGCTTTTGAAGGAGCGTTAGGTAGGTGGTAATTTAACCTTTTTTTTACCTTCTTGACTAAGTACAAAAAGGTGTACCTTACTTATTTGGAAGCTAATAGAGTTCTTCTGTGGTTTGTTTTATACTTTTTCGGCCTCATGAGACTAAATTGTACGAAAAAGCACACCCCTGGAGTCTTTTTCAGAGTTTTCAGACTCTCAAAATATGAAAACACCAACGAGCATGTACTAGTTTGGGCTCGTAAAATCCATGAATAAGTAACTTTATCAAGAATTTTTCTCTCCCCTCTTCAAGGTTTTCAAAAATGAAGAGAGACTTGAGTTGAATTTCCCGGACTCGTTAAAATTGAAGTATTCTCTTTGGGTTATAAACAGTGGCAGCATGTCGTCCTTGAACATAGAACTCTCTGAAATTTTTGATACTCATGTTTCAGTTTACACTTTCAGCTCAGTTATTACTTCGAGTTTGTTACTCCTCCACTTGTCCTTTATACATGGGGAATCTTATCATGTCTCCTACATGACAGATAAGTCTAGTTGTCCTATCTGCAATTTAAAAGATTCCTTGGATCATCTCTATGTTGTGCTCACTGTTCAAGGATCTATCCCTTCATTTGATTATTATCCTGATTCCATCATTATCCTATTTGAGTATTACTTGTGTCTACCTTCCTGTATCCAGTTCCTAGTCACTCTTGTGATTTTTTGGAGGATCCATTGCCTTCCTCATCATAGTATGGTTTCTCATCAGTACTTCCTGAAGACAAATACCTAGATATTTAACGATGGTACCTTAGGATTCACTATCATTATTGGTGAACTCATTTTCTTCAGTTGTTAGTTTCACACACTGTCTGACATTCTGTTGAATTGTTTCCATGTTCGACTTCAACAGATCTATTCACATGGTAAGGATTGTATTGGTTCCTTTGGATTTCGATGAAGACCTTAGGTTCACATCTATAGCCTAAGTTGCACAATATCATGTTATGTTTAGTTATAGAGATTTCAGATTTTGAAGACTCATCATTGTATATTGTGGTTCGATCCACCTTTGTAATATACGTGGTCTTGTACCTGTATCACATGATGTAATCAAATATTGTAAAGGAGCCAGTGTTCCATTATATTGACATGTCATCCTTAGATATGATTGTATATGACAATGATATGTATTTGTTTCAGGTACTTCCTATGCTGCCTTGGACACTTGAGTTCTCCAATATTAAAATATTGTAATGTATTTCGACCATCACTTTTCTCTGACCTCACATATCAGGGGGCATCTGTTATCAACCAAAATAACACTTCTCAGTCCGAGTACTGACATCCAATATGTCGGGACACAAAAGGATAAATAGGATTGAAGTATCCAAAACACTATATATGTGCATGACTATTGATACATAATCTGTTGTCCAACTCAATATATTTTTATTTGAAGATTAGGGTTGCACACACGAGTATTTGCATTGCAACCTGCGTGTCACACGCTAGTGTTTGCATTGCAACTCATGTGTACATTCAACACACGAGTTTCCTTAAAGAAAGGTGCTTGTCACACATGCCTTTACTATATTAATACTCGTGTGTACCTTAATTTAATGTTAAAAATATAAATCATGATTAGTCAAGATCAGTTGAGTCCCTAATCATAACTATATCAACTATCTAAACCATCCTAACCTTCGAAACCTCTATATTTCCCCATGTATAAATAGAGGGCATGGGATAGGGCTAATCAAGGATTCTTAGAAGAGAAAAGTTATGCTGGTGGTATGCCTTCAGACATCTTGGAGCAGAAGAACCTAGTGTCCTCGGTTTGCAAAGGAGTCCTTGTTTCAGAAGCTGGGTTGTAATCTCACCATTCTCTATTTATTAATAAAGAAAGTTCTTCTTCCAACCTTTGTATTGTTGCATTCTTGTATATGATGAATTATGAATTGTTTCAATTATTTTATTATGAATATGCATCTCATTAATCATTGATATATATACAAGATATTGCTGGAAGAATTTGTTCTTTGAAGGTGAATTGGAGAAGCACTTGGAAGCTTTGGAAGAGACTAAAAGAGGAGAACACAAAGCTTGGATCAACCGTCATAAACCGGGTTTGTCAAGTTTGCTTCATATTCCTATTTCAATTTCTACATAAGCTGATTGTTTGCAAGTGTCTTAGTAAATTGGTAACCCATAGACCCTAGGTTACAAGGGTGCATTGTCCTGAACAACAATATCCCATCCCAAGGATTGATGAGCTCATGGATGAGCTCCATGGGGCCAAGTTCTTCTCAAAGATTGACCTTAGATATGGTTATCATCAAATTTGAATGAGGGAAGAAGACATACCAAAGACTGCTTTTAGATGCTACAATGGTCACTTTGAGTTTGTTTCCATGCCCTTTGGCTTGACAAATGCTCATGTCACATTCCAATCATGCATGCACAATATCTTCCACAAGCAACTTCGTAAGTTTGTACTAGTTTGATTTGATGACATTCTTATTTACAGTAAAACATGGAAGGAACATTTGCATCATCTAGAAGAGGTATTAAAAATTATGCATGATCAATCGTTGTTTGCTAAGCTGCAAAAATGTAAGTTTGGTTTGACATAGATCTTGTATCTTGGACACATAATTGTTCAATATGGTGTGAAGGTGGATATGGAAAAAATAAAATCCATTATAGAATGTCCTCATCCCAAAATCTCACTGAATTGAGATGATTCATTGGAATTTGTACCTACTATAGGAAGTTTGTGAAGGGGTTCTCCCAACTCACTTCACCTCTCACTTATTTGACAAAGAAAGATGCTTTCCAATGGCATGAATGGATTGAAAAATATTTCCAAAGAATGAAATATGTAATAAGCAACTGTCCTATTATAGCCTTGCTTGATTTTTCTAAACCATTTGTCTCGGAATGTGATGCATAAGGAGAAGGCAGTGGAGTAGTCCTAAAGAAAGGGAAACACCCAATAGATTTCGAGAGTTAGAAGCTACATACACATGAAAATATTTACTCCATTTATGATAAATAAATGTTATCCATCATGCATGCTTTGATCAAGTTTAGGAAATACTTGGTGGGAAACAAATTTGTGGTTAAAACATGCCATAAGAGTTTAAGGTACTTCCTCATTCAAAAGGATCTAAATGAAAGGAAACAAAAAAGGGTGAGTAATATTGAAGCATTTTAGTTTTATATTGAATAGGTGAAGGGAAATAATAATGTGGCAGTTGATGCCTTATCTATAATACCTTCTATTTCTCTAATGGATGTAGCAGAAAATTGGAAAGCCATATTAGAAGTATAGTATGCCAAGGATAAATTTTATTGTGAAAATTTTGATGGGACTAACCATGATGATATGTAAAAGGTGTTGGAAGGAATAATGTACTACAAATATAGAATCTATTTTCTCCCTAGTTCGAGTTTCAAGGAGAAATTTTTAAATAAATCTCATGATTCTCCTTTAGCAGGTCACCCCAATTTCTTCAAAACATACATAATGTTGAGGGAAATATTCTCATGGAAAGGGTTGAAGGATGATGTTCTGAAATATGTTAATGAATTCCCCACATGTCATCAAAATAAAGTGGAGCACACTCATCCAGCTGGCCTCTTACACCCCTTGCCTATTCCAGAACAAAAATGGGAGAGCATTTCCCTGGAATTCATCACTGGTTTGACTAAGGTACTTGGTAAGGATTTCATACTTGTAGTGGTGGATAGGCTCAATAAATTTTCTCATTTATTTTTTGTTACTACCACTTTCACTGCTGCACAAGTGGCTGAACTATTCTTTAAAGGAGTTTTCAGATTGCATGGGCTTCCTAATAGTGTTGTTAGTGATAGAGATAACGTATTTTTGAGTGCATTTTGGAAAGAAATATTCAATATGGTGGGGATAAATTTGACACCTAGCACAAAATATCACCCAAAAAGTGATGGCCAAACAGAGAGGGTGACTCAATGGTTGGAAGGATAGATGAGGAACTATGTTAGTGGGAAGCAAAAAACATGGATAAAATGGTTTCATTTGGGTGAGTTTTGTTACAATACTACTTTTAATATGTCCATTGGAATGTATCCTTTCAAATCACCTTATGGTTATTATGCATCCACTTTTATTGACCACATTTTTGGTGATAGTAGAGCTCAAAAGGCTAATTATTGGATTGAAGAAAGTTAAGAAATTTTGAAGGTTTTGAAAGATAACTTGCAAGTTGCGCAAAATCAACAAAACAATATGCAGACCAACATAGAGTGGAGAAGCACTTCCAGGTGGATGAATTGGTATTTTTGAGGTTGAATCCCTACAAAAAAACCACCATAAAGGGTAAAGGTTAAGAAAAACTCGAACCAAGGTTTTATGGTCCCTACAAAGGGATTCGAAAGATTGGAGAAGTGGCCTATGAATTGGAGATTCCCATGGGAAGTAAAATTCATAATGTATTTCATGTTTCATATCTAAATAAGGTTATAGGTCAGAATATTTCAGTTTCGGATACTTTACCTCCTTTGGATGATGAAGGACAAATTATTCTCATTTCCTTCAAAATATTGTAAGCAAGGGAAAGAAGGTTAAGGAGCAAAACAATAAAAGAATACTTGGTACAATGGAAGGATTTTCCTAGTGAGGAATCCACTTGGGAAGAGGAAAATATTTTTCATCATCCAAACTTGGCATTTCTTGAGGACAAGCAATATTGGGTGGGGAGGACTGTCATGTCCCCATCCCAATGAGACTACTAGTTAGCAATGTTTCACCCACCTACTAGTTCCCTAGGTTGGGGAGGAGGCATTAAATCTTGCAATAAGGGAGATATGGGACCCAAGAGAACCTTAGTTTTCTATTTAAAAATTAAATTGGGTTATACAAATAATAAATATGGAGAAAATAAAGTTTCATTTCTTCATGAGGACATCTGAAGGTTCATGGAGACCTTGGGTGGCTAGATTCTTCCTTACACATGTCATGACATAACCCTAAATTCAAATTTATGAGAAATGGAACATTATTGGAATGTGAAGAGGTTTAAAGTAACATATCATGAGCCCAGGCATTCAAATAGGTGAAGAGGAATAACTCCCCATGGAATAGGAAGAGGCTAGGAAGAAGCTAGGTGCCACTTGGAGAGAGATTCCCTACATTTTATGACAACAATGATGGAATATTCTATGAAAAATCATAACTGATTTCAGACCTGATTGCATACCTATGTAAATATGACATGTCATGTATAAATATATCCTCCAAGAGGTCGTACTTGGGGTTTGGTGGCAGCAATTCAAATTCAGAGGAAGATGAAGGGTTGGGGAGAAGGACAAGTGTCATGTAGGTTACCAAAAATCAAGGATGAGTTGGAGGAAGAATATGAGAGAGAATTAGACCTTGGAGGACCTTATGAGTGTTATAAAAATATTTCATGAGGAATGAGAATGTATTTTTATCATTTGAGAATTTCCTTTGTCATTTTGGAAAGCACTAGCTTGTCCATTGCACAGTGAGTGCTCACTTGCCCTGCTAGTGAGCCAATTTCGAGAGAGTTAGATTATAATCCAAATTGGATGTTGTAAATTCCACCATAAAATCTCATTTGGAGCTTAATTTAGTGTTTTTATTGCATATAGGATGCTGCTACGGTTCGTGACCCATCTCTTCTCCCATTCGTTCAATCCCTACTTCAATATTTACATATTTCTCTATGATGGTGCACTTGTGTGAATTGTAGTTGCACCTTGTTAAGTACTATTGATGCCCAAGAATGATTAAATGATTTATGGCTTTGTAATATGTCTCCCATCCTCTCTATAATTCAAAATTAGCATAAATTCATACACAAATGTCCACATTTCCAAGCTATGGTGTGACTAGTTTCCATGTGTTGGTTTCCCATTTCAATGGAGTTGTATATCTGATTTGTGTTGCGAATTGGATCTGATGTTATATGTTTTTGGTGAGATATTTATATGTTTTTAATGGTATACAATCCTTATTCTATGTTATGAACCATTACATATACAATTTATGATTCAAAGTTAAGTTATTACATGTCATTTCCCTTAAGAAAACATCACTGAAGTTATGCAATCGAATATGAAGCTTTAAATATATTTTACATAAATCCTAATGACACAAAATGACATTAAATGAAGTATCATATCATCCCCCATATTATTTTTGACAATTTGGGAGGGTCTCATAGGATTTGGAGAGCCATTTCTGCTTACACCCTAGGGGGAATTGCACCACAAATTACTAGTAATATTACCATTTTTTTCAATGTCCCCAAATCAAGTTGAAGATGTATATAACTCATTATAAAGTGAGAAGAGATTCCATTAAGTGGTGCTAATAATTTCCATTTCATTCCCTACCAAATTCAATACCCTCTTGTGCCATTCGAAGCCCCTGGAGTCAAGACTAGTCAAGAAAAGTTTTCCCCAAATTTTTCCTTTGTCTGGAATTTTCAAATTGGGTCATTACAATCCTTATTCTATGTTATGAACCATTACATATACAATTTATGATTCAAAGTTAAGTTATTACATGTCATTTCCCTTAAGCAAACATCACTGAAGTTATGCAATCGAATATGAAGCTTTAAATATATTTTACATAAATCCTAATGACACAAAATGACATTAAATGAAGTATAATATCATCCCCCATATTATTTTTGACAATTTGGGAGGGTCTCATAGGATTTTGAGAGCCATTTCTGCTTACACCCTAGGAGGAATTGCACCACAAATTACTAGTAATTTTACCATTTTTTCCAATGTCCCCAAATCGAGTTGAAGATGTATATAACTTATTATAAAGTGACAAGAGATTCCATTGAGTGGTGCTAATAATTTCCATTTCATTCCCTACCAAATTCAATACCCTTTTGTGCCATTCGAAGCCCCTAGAGTCAAGACTAGTCAAGAAAAGTTTTCCCCAAATTTTTCCTTTGTCTGGAATTTTCGAATTGGGTCATTACAAATCGAGATTCTTCTTGCATGCATTCCTCCCATAGGTGAGATTCCTTATAGAAAAAAAAACATTGAATGAAATATTGGGAGATGTTGGTAGGGGTTTTGGGGTAAGTGAGTTATGCATCACCGCGGAGGCTGCACAAGCTCATGCGACACCATGCAAGGTGAAGACAACACGATGGGTGAAAAACAAACCATTTTTGAATATTTTATGCATCTTTTTATATCAGTTGAACACATTTTGTGGATATACGTCATTAGTGGTTAAATTAGTTAGGCGTTAGTTAGAAGTGGACCTTAAATCTAAATGTGCAGGCCTATATATAGAATTAGAATTGCATAAGTTGATATACCGAAGTGAGAAGTGATAACAGAGAGAAATTGAGAGATTGAATCTTTTGTTATCTATATGTGACCTTATGGGTCGATCTTTCTCTCGCTGTGGAGAAAGACAACTGTTGTTTTGGATCTGTTGCATAGAAAGTAATATGATACGATAGATGTTGAGTTGAACTACTGTTGTCTTTTGTATTTTTCTGTCTTTATGTACTGCGATGTCAATGTCTGATGATTCTGTTTTATGAATGGATAATGTAATATTGCTGCGATGAATGAATGATGCAATATATTAGATCTGTGGTTGTAATGGTATATCTATGATGAATGCTGCGATATCTAATGAAAGGATCTGTTAGATCTAATAGTTATGCTGATAAATCGTTGATGCCTTGATCCTCCTCCTTACTACTAGAAAATTGGTTCCTACAGCTCTCCCTCGAACATCTCGAGTGAGACTTCATCTACTCTGCGAGTGTTTCCAGGAAGGGTAAGACCTGTCTGGGCCGATGCTCAGGGAGATCGCATTGGTTGAGGATCGACAGAATGAGAACCCCTGTCGATGAATTTTTTTTGGTGGGTTTTGGCCAACAAATGGTTCCGTTTCTGAGACCTGTTTGCGATTGAAGAGGAGGATATGTTGTGGCATCCGATGAAACCATAGATCCAAGATTGGTTCGACCTAAGACTGCGAGAGTTCACTGAAGCTGAGAACCAGAACCCGAAGTTGATGACAAAAACATGGTTGGCAAGATACATTCATGATGGTCCTCATGAATGGTTTTTCTATGAGTTTCCTCTCATGCTCAACGAGTGGTTGGTGCGATTCACCTACAAGAAGCACAACTTCTAGGGAAGAGAGCCGACATCCTAGACCCCCCAGCTAATTCAGGAACTCCAAGAAACTGACAATAAGGCATCGCGGGCTGTCGAAGTTTGGTTGGATAGTATTCTGGAAGGATACATCATTGAGTTCATGGTTGATACCAACAACTCCTACAACAAAGCATAATTAAAGTTCTTCAACAGACCACAAGGTAGGTTCTTACTGTCTCTGCAACTGTCAATGAAGATGCTTGTTTGTGAAAAGGGCGTACTAAGGATGCACCTTGAGTAGTGAAACTCCGGTGTGCGGAGGCTGTGAACACCACGATAGAAGGGGGGCGACGAATGGAAAGATAATGGGTAGATGGGTGTGATTTTCGATGAGACTGTGAAGGAAGCCAAGGAAGAGAGTGGTTGTACAAGGGGAGGAGAAAGATTCCCAAGCAGAGAAGAGGCATTGGACAAAAGAAGGTCCTGCTGCGATCGAAATGCAAGACCGCGAAGGACAACCACATGGGACGAAGCAGACCTACAGTGACAAAGAGGACAAGCAAACCCAGGATACGCCCAGGGTAGAAGCAAGGTCAAACCTCGGTAGCAATGTGCCCACACCTCCACACACTACTCCACCATCAGGAAAATATATGCATTCCACGTCGACGTGTCCGACGTCCCAAGTAGCATCCAATAGTAAAGCGTCTACAGGAAGAAGGTCTAGGATGGCAGGAGACAATATGAAGCTACCTATGTTCCATGGTAATGACACTGATGACCCAGAACATTATTGGTTCTTATGTGAGGCAGTCTGGACTGTCAGACAGACTACTGATGAGGATGTAAAGAAATGCCAATCAGAGACCACCCTTCGGGGTTGTGTGCTTGATTGGTACATGAGATTCATACAGGTCCCATAGGGGACCGCGACGAAGAATTTGGATGAGATTCGAAAGGATTGCTTGAAGAATTCAAGAAACCAAAATATGAAGCACAATACATTACGGAGCTGAAGGAAATCAAACAATTTCCTAATGAGATGGTTTGGGACTTTGAACAGAGGTTTACGATGTTGATGGCATGGGTCAGCTTTGATATGAGTGATGTCCAACACAAAGAATGATTCATTGCATCGTTGGTCCCTCATATTTGACACCCATTAATGCAGTAAAATATCGTGATACAGAGCAAGGCTTTGGAAATTGCAATGAAGCTAGAGGCTTCACCTGTCGGAGAAATTGTTGTCGACATGAACCAAATCCAGGCGCAGCTAGAGAACCTGACACTTAAATTGTAGGATATGAAGAAGGCAGAAGATGAGCATGACGACTTGTGTTGCACTCGGTGTCATGTGGATGGACACACAGAAGATATACCTGTCCTTATTTCCAGAATTATCTACACTCGAGAGCGCCAGACCCATTGAGTTGTGGTTCTGTGCCGTGGTGTCGCATATGTCAAGTATATGGGCATCAATATGAAGACTATACCTACATGTAGGAAATGGTTATGAATCCAACAAGATATATTGCACCTTTTGTCGCTCGGTTGGGCATGAGGATAAGGACTATCGAGCTTATGATTTGCTTCAAGAGCAGACATATGATTTGTACTTCGTGAAAGGTGAAGATCCTTGCATGGTGCCGCAACTGTAGGCGATACATCCACCACCCCACATCTAGTATACACCACCACTCCAGATGCAATTTATTCCATTGCAACCACAGACGCAGGTTGCACCACAGCCGTAGTTTGTGCCGCGACTGCAGTACACCCAGACCCCTATGGCTCCACCACAACCATAGTATGTCCAAGCAGAGCACTACGTTTAGTAGTAGTTGAATCCCCCACAACAGCAAGTGGCCCAACCCCAGTATTAGCAACAAGTAGCTCAACCACAATATTAGCAGCAAGGAGGGTTCCGCGGAGGATTCAAGGGAAGGGGAGGTTTTAGTCGTGGAGGAGGATGAGGTCGTGCATCAATACAATGTTACAACTATGGGACATTTGGGAACTATCATAGGGATTTTCCCCATTTGCAATGTGTATATTGCATAGTGAATGATCATACTGTTGAAAATTGTCCTTAGTTAATTGCAAGATGGTAGGCCGACAATGTTCCATTATTACAAAACCAGAACCAGTTCCAGGCCCAGAATCAAATACAACCAGCAGCAAATGTAGAATTAGGTTCAGCCCCAAATTCCAATACAAAATTAGACTATCAATTAGCATATGAATTCATCGGTGAACCAGAATCCACCTTCGAATTAGCCTCCGTTGCAGAACCAAAATCAAGGATCGACGGTTGTGACCATTCTAACAGAACCACGAATACAGGATGTTGATGTTGGGATAGCTATTTGAGGAGGTGCGACGACTGGAGAAGATGGACCATGACCACAAGTGCAACTAACTAGAAAGAAGAAAACATTGTTTGATATTGCAACCGAGAGGGATACCTTATTTGAGGCTCGCGAGGCACTTGGAATAAATCCTGGTAAGACACGTATTTTTGTCATGCCTTCTGCTTTTGATTCTTTCCTAGAAGCTGGACCATCATGACAGTATGGTAACTTGCAATAGTTTATTGAGAGTTATTTATCCTTGGAAAGAGATCCCAATTCTCTGGTTGAGATAGAGAAATTGTTGCACCGTCCGAATAGAGAGTTGCATGACTTTGCGGTGAATTCTTTACAGAATAAAAAGACGGGCAAGGAAATGCGGATGAACATCCATATTTGGGACTACAAAGTTGATTTAGTTATTCTAGATCTTGGATTTGATGTCAATATCCCGATGAAAAAAACATGGTAGAAGATGGGGGAGCCAAAACTTGGTTGGTCCCTAGTGCATCTGATATTAGATAATAAGGCCAAAGTTCAACCAATCAGTCATGTGTCGAATCTAAGTGTAGACCTCAAAGGTATGAGGACGCGTGTTTATTTCGTTGTAATAAAAGTCGTTGATGGAGGGGGCTCCTATCTCGATCTTCTAGGAATTGGATGGACCAATGACAACATGGTAGTGATAAACTTTAAGAAGTGGTTGATGATGTTTGAGAACTAGGATATCCGAGTCATCACCCCTATGGATCCTAATGAAGGAAGGCGATATATTGAACCTGTCAAAGATGAAGTTGTTAGAGGATGGGATCATGTTTACAATATTTCTGAAGACTATATCCATCTTATTTCCGATGGAGAACTAGGGTGGCACAGCGCTATCTCCACATCCTCTGATTTTGATGATGCATTGGAAAATTGGAAAAATCGGATGCATGAAGTCTCGCTTAGAAAATGTGGGCTGATTACGCAGTTGCTATGCCATGTTGCGATTGAGATCATTTAGTTGCCAATATACAAAGGACTACCAAAACTACCTAGGTTCCTCAAGGAGTTTGAAGCGAAGGTATCTGAGCCTCAACGCTTGGTGGCGTTAGGGGAAGCATTGAAGGCCACTTCAACACATTGGTGGGAAGTGCATAAGGAGACCATTCATGAATGGGAACAATGTCGACGATTGATGACTGTGCACTTCAGATATATGGAGGTATATCACACTAGGAGATATGATGGACATAATAACCCTTGTAATCATTTGAGGGAATGCAGGATGCTGTGGGCATCGTGACCCAAGGATGAGTGGGTCCATGCTTTCATTCACACATTGGATGAAATGCCAAGGTCTTGGTATGTATCAGCAGAACTCCGCAACGAAATAACTACTTGGGAGGAGATGACTGTTTTCTTTGCTTATACCTTTGGCTTTGCAGACACTAATGCGGAGGTTAACAATGCACTACAGATCATTCAGGACGCAGTCTTGAAAGTCATCCAAGTCGCATATCCTTTGGACCCACATGCACATTTCCACATGCAATTGATGATGGAATGCTGCAACCTCTTTGAAGAGCTGGAGGATGATGATGAGTTGCACAATATTAATATTACAGAGACTGAAGGTAGTTGGGATGTGATGACTGATCCCATGACTCAACCACTGAAGATTAATAAAGTTAACATTGGGATGGAAGAGAATCCAAAATTTGCAAATATTGGGGACTACTAGGACGAGGAGAGCATGGCAAAGATCGCAGATCTCTTGCATGAGTTTCAAGATCTGTTCCAGACAAAATTCTCAGAAATGAAGGGGATATTGGGTGACCTAGGGGAAATGAAAATCCCGTTAAAACCAGATGCAAAACCAGCACGATAGAGGCCATATCGCTTGAATCCACGATATAAAGAACGAGTCAAGGTTGAAATTGATCGCATGCTAGATGCACAAATTATTGAGCCTCTTGAAGAAATAGAATGGATAAGCCCTATGGTAGTCCAAGACAAGAAAAATGGTGAAATACAAATGTGTCGATCTAAGGAAGTTGGATGATGCTTGCATGCATGATCCCTTTCCAACACCATTCACAGATGAGGTTCTTGAGGGAGTAGGTGGTCAAGAAATGTATTCTTTCACAGATGGATTTTCTGGGTATCACCAGATAAGAATTGCAAAGGAGGATCTCCATAAAACCACATTTGTCACCGAATGGGGTTTCTTTCAATACATAGTCATGCCCTTTGGATTAAAGAATGCACCTGTGGTATTCTCTCAGATTGTTGTTGCTGCATTTAAATATTTTATTCATAAATTTCTGCAAGTATATATGGATGATTGGATTGTCGACGAGTTGATTAAGGATCATTTGGAAAACCCGTGCTTGATGCTGGAAAGGTGTTGACAACATCAGATCGCATTGAATTCAAAGAAGTGCATCTTCTGTGCACCATTTGGGATACTGTTGGGTCATATCATTTGTAAACATGGAATTCTGGTTGATCCCACGAAGATTGCGCTCATTTCGAGCTTTCTGCCACCTACAAATATGAAGATTCTTTGCGCGACATTGGGACACATTGGGTACTATCACAAGTTTATCTGCGGTTATGCTATGATTACTTCCCCCATGGAGAAATTGTTAAATAAGGATGCCACATTCATATGGAGGCAGGAGTTTCAAATTAGCTTAGACACATTGAAGGCCAAGATGGATTTAGCACCCATACTTGTGTTCCTCGATCGGAACAAGGAGTTCCATGTCCACATCGACGCCTCATCCATTGAGCTGGGAGTTGTACTCGTACAACAAGGAGAAAGAGATTTGGATCATCCGATTGGATTTGATAACAAGAAGTTATCCTTTGTTGAGAAGAATTATATGACCACAGAAAGAGAAGGCTTGGAGATGGTCTATGTGCTGCAGAAGTTTAGGCACTATCTCTTGGGTGGTCACTTTAAAATGTTCATTGATCATTCGACTTTGAAATATCTGGTTAATAAGCCTGTGTTCGGGGGGAAGATATGTTGCTGGATACTTCTCTTTCAGGAGTTTGATTTTGAAATCATTGTGAAGCCAGGACTCTTGAATACTAGTCCTGATCATCTGTCCCGCATTGAAATAGGGGAAGAGCCCACCAATATTGACGATGGATTGCCGGATGCACAACTATTCCGAGTTGATATCGCAGATGACCATTATGCACCGATAATTCAGTTCTTGGAAATGAGAGTTGCACTGGAGGATATGACAACCAGTCAAAAGAAGCAGTTGGTAGTCAAGGCTTTGGATTTCCAGCTGATCGCTGGGCACTTATACAAACTCGAACCAGATGAGATCCTGCGATGATGTGTTCAACCTCATGAACAAGGGAAAAGTCCAGCAGAAGCACATGCAGGTGTTGTGGGTGGACATTATGGAGGATGGATGACTGCATGAAAGATACTGCGTGCCAGGATGGTGGCCTACTTTGCATAATGAGGCCACAAATTATGCGCAGAAATGCGATGTCTTTCAACGTGTCAGGAAACCATCACGACGGGACGAAATGCTGCTTATACCACAGATAACTTTGCAACCTTTTGATATATGGGATGTCGACTTTATGGGTCCCATAAACTCATTGGGGAAGAGAATAGGTGCGTGGTACATTATCACCGCAACTCACTATTTTACAAGGTGGGTGGAGGAGACACCAGTTGTGGATTTCACCGCTGCGATAGCAGAAAAGTTCATATTTGAAAAAATTATGACATGGTTTGGATTCCCTAGGATATTGATGAGCAACCATGGCAGTCACTTTACCAACTGTATAATAAAAGCACCTACGGAGGAATTGTAGGTGCAACATAAGAAGAGTACCCCATATCATCCATATGCAAATGGAACTGTAGAATCCTTCAATAAAATCCTGGAAACTGTGCTGACAAAGGTATTCAACACTAATTGGGATGACTGGGATTTAAATATCCCTGCGGTGCTGTGGGCATATCACACCACTTGTAAAAGACTAAATGGGCAGACACCGTTCAAATTGGTATATGGGAAAGAGGTAGTCATGCCTATGGAATACATTGTTCCAAGTATGCGCATTGCAGTAGCAACTGGCATGGCCGATGAAGCAGCACTTGAGGAGTGAGAAACACAGTTAGTCTAATTGGAAGAGGACCGTTTACTCAGAGGCTTCCATTAGTGTGTCGAGAAGGATCGACAGAAGGCGTGGCATGATTGCCACACTAAAAACAAACAATTTTCCCAAGGAGATTTGATGCTATTGTATGACAGCAAGTTCATGAAGCATCCAGGTAAGTTACAAATGCACAGGACAGGGCAGGCCCATATCTTTTTCATTCAATTACTTCTGGGGGTGCAGTTCAATTGCAGTAGTTAGATGGAGTGGTGTTGCCAAATATCATGAATGGTAGTCGCTTGAAGCCCTATAGGATAGGGGTGTAAGGGTGCACTTCCTGAAGCATTGCACAATGAAAAAAAAGAGAGATAGGATAGAAAGAGAGCAGAAGGGTGCACCAGGATGAATTCTCTACACAAGTGTAGGAGTTGGTAGCATAGTTAGATAGAGAAACCGTGACAGCCACAGGGTTGTGATTGGGTCAAATCAGTAGTAAATGTAGATAGTTAAGAGCAGTTAGCCGGTGGCACTCTTTGAAGTGATGCACATTTATGGCCGATCTGATCGTTAGCATGCTAGGATTGCCGACAGATTCAGGTCATTAATGCAGGATTTGGTCATGATGACTACTGCAGATTTGGCAAGGATGAATCTAGATTCGTAATTTATTATAAAAATATGAGGGGAACATGATGAAAGCATCATTGAGTTTATTTGAGTTGAGTGAAGTAGAGTTGATTTGAGGAAGTTGGAAGACTATTGAGCAGCACCTAGGGTGTGTAATCAGGGCATGGTGGATTGTTGAGTGAGGCTTTTGTGGTGCGAAATGCTGAGCAACCCCGACACTGTGGAGATTTCCAGTGAGAAGGAGTCACCCATGCATCCAACTTGTATCATAGAAGAAATCACGAGTATGCCGATCGGATCATCTTCGATCCTCGAGGCAAGCAGAAGGCTCAGAAGATAGGATCAACGCCACTGCAGAAGAGGCATACACGCACTTCCAATAGGGCGCAAGGGGAGGGAACTATGTAGACATGGCCATCTAGTTTGGGAGATGTGGATTTAGCGACACCCAGGGGCATGTACATCAATTATATCCTTGGATATGTCGATTCCATGCGACCTGGTGCAAAGCCCCAATGGTTAACAAAAAATCAGAATTATTAGCCGAAAACATCTTTGCTATCAGAAGGGATGACGTGCACTATGGACATTATCCCTGCCTTCATCAAGATGAAGTATGAGTACCATGACTTGTTGCTATTGAAGAGTGTATCGAATGAAGCCTACGAGTCCTTTCCCTCGGTTCCAGGCGCACCCATCAAGCGTATTCTGCACCCATAGGCGCAAGGATTGAACAAATCTAGGTTGTCGGGGCTTATCAATGTGCCCCACTTTGGACGGTTGAATGAAGCGAATGCACGCATCAAATAGCTGTTGGCGTGTTTTCATAGCGGGACATTGTGGTTGGATACCCCAATTGTGGTTACGGTGGACATGATTTCAGAGATCACAAGGCTACCAAAGGACGAGGCAAACCCCGCCCAATATCTCCGAGGAAGAGATAATGACAAGAAGCTTGCTCAACAACTAAAGGAGAGATATGGATTGTAGCGGGATGGTTGCGCATATTGCATTGATAGCATTAATGAATAGGCGGTATGTATCGAAGCACATATTTTAGCAAGTAAATTTATCACGGGGAATCGCCCGGTTCAGTGCAATTCGGGAGTGGTTGCTTGTGCGTAGCAGTGCGTTGAGGGAGTCCAAATGAATTGGTCCCTCTTCTTGTTGAACCAACTAACGGAGGATGCGGTCATAGCTCAGGCTGTGGAGTGACCTTTTTGTTATAGTTGGCTGCTGATCCTAATTGCTTTGGTGGCTTGGATGGCGCTAGAAGACTATCGGACGATGGTTGTTGAAGTGATCAAGGTGTGCAAAGGTGCACGATAGCAAAATTTATGGTGGGTAGAGGAGACCAGTTGATAGACTAATTGTGTGATCCACTTTTGGATCTACTGGGAGGTTCTACAAGCCATAGTAGTTAAAATTTCATGCTTATCAAATGCAACAGCGGTAAAATATCAGAGGATCATGCAGTTCACCATCGGGCCCCATTCACTTCATATCCAGGCGCGACGAAACCTTGATAGGAAATGGCTACCATTGATTTATAAATTAACCGATGATGAAGTGGAAGCAGTAGTTTAGGACTAGCCTGCTGACTGGTGGGAACTAGTCAGTGCTGAAGAAGTATAGACAAAACCACCGATAGATGCCCCTATAGAGCATGTGCAAGAAGTCTAGAGTACTCATAACTTGGATGGAGAATCATCGACCAATAGTGATCTAGAAACCGAGCGCATCCTGGAAGGCGGTTCAACCAAACAACACATGGAATTTGATGCGGGGAGTAGCACCAGAGTAGCGTTGGCAGTCCAATTGCAGTGACTCATTAATGCTGTCACATATTCATTTGACGCAGCTGTACAAGCAATGTGTCAGTCCAGCAAGGAAGAATTTGCTGGGGTAAGAGCTAAGTTAGATTCTATTTATGATTCTATTAATAAGACCACACCAGAGAGTGTCAGTGTGTAGGAACTCCCGTCCATTAGCAATGAGCCGCGGGCCAGGAACCTTCAGGTTCCCCTGACTGCAATCGACGTAGGAAGTGAGGATGTGAACTCCTCCTTGCAGCAGCTACAGGGTGTTTCAGTGGACATGAACAAGCTATCGACCCAAACCATCGTCCACATACAGCGGGTCACCAACCAGGAGTTGGCCGATAGACAGAAAGAGCTCAATGACGGGTGTTAACGCCGGGATTGAGCCCATAGGTTGGCGAAAAAAGGGCCCTCTCCCGAGAAACAATAGAACCGCTTTAGACCGTGCCTCTGGCCCAACGCGGTCAGAGAGGGATCTCTCGTCTTACTCTCCAGATTTTTTTCACGTAAGATATTCAATCAAGATTGGTAGGGGGCATGACTCCTGAGGAGGGAGGGTGATTTGATGTAAAATGTAGGTGATCATATCAGGGAAAGAAACCATTGGGCCATGGAGTAGGTGATCCAGGTAGGGAACATATTGCAGGAGGTAAAGAACGACGTAAATTTACAAACAAAGGCAAGATAATCACCCATCTTGCAATCAGGAGATATTTAGCAGGAGATTAGTAGATGAGAGAAAATAGCCCATCATGCAGAGCATCTATAGGATGAATTCTGCGAGACTTTAGAAGAAATCTTTAATGAACATCTGAAACAACAGACGGAGCATAGCATGTATTAATTCCAAATGGTTATACACCTATTTTAGATGTGAAAGAAAATAACAAATTGGAATGAAAACAGGATGAACATTTCACGTAAGAAGGTTACATATTGAAAGAAAAGATGACACAGGAATCTCTGCCATGAAAGACAATCATTCCTCTGCAAATTTATTCATAACACAAAAACTAGAGACCAAGTACAATGGAGAGCCTCAGCCCTTGAAAGTTTCCCAAAATAAAATTCCCCTCCCTTTTCTCCCTCTTTTGGGAATATATTTATATTATCTCAGTACTAAGGCTATTCTCTGAAACTAAACCTAAAAAATGCTTTCAGTCACAACAAACATTAACAGTCTAGAGAGTGGAACTATTGCCACAATTTACAAATATCAATAAACATTATGGAGCTACAGTGCATGGTAATGTGGACTAACAACATAGAGCTTTCTTCATCCCGATAATGTGAAAACAATCTTTATGTTTCCTGCTGATGATCTGTTGTCGACTCGGACCACTTTAGACATGTCTTTCTGCCTCATTTGACCAACCTGCCTCTTTAAGATCATGTTGTTCAAAGGTTGACAAGAAAACTCGCACTCTGGTGCTCAACCATTTTCCCAGCCCTTCCTTCGTCTGGTAACACTGTTATAGGAGGGATATGGAAAAAGGGTGGCCATGAATTTGATGATGATAAACATCTTAAGAGGATTATCATCCTTGTACCACTCTATCCCTCCTACGAGGAGGGTTTTCTTGCAAGCCACGTAGCTGGGTGCGTGACTGACCTCCTCCTTGCCCCTGGTAAAGTTGCCAAGTGGAGATTATAAGGGTAGTGAGGAAGGATTGTGACCTATACTATCCCAAACCAAGCATTCGCTCCAACATCTCAGCCACCGTTGCGTGATGGGACTTCGAAGTCCTTGACTATAACTGGAGGTGTCAGAGGGACGTTTCTGGGATGTAAAAACCCATGCACAACGCATCCCATGGTAGGGCAGTGCGAAAGCAGGTGGACCTACCTAGGTGTTTAACATTTGTGCCCCAGTGGTTGGCAATTTCTTGGTGTAGATAACCAGGATGATGAAGAAACGTAATTTTACATTCACCAACCATTAGTACCCCTTGTCGAACTAACTTCTCAAACCACACAGCCGTGGCTGTCTACGAAAGAACTCAACACTTCTCAAAATTCAACCTTTATCCCCTATAGTCTACCCATTTCTACACTTCAACAATTTCGAAAGATGGCACTATATAGGGTAAGCCGAAAAGACTTGGAGATGACCATACTCATGAATCGTGACAATAAAATGCATGGCACCGGGGTGAGGATCTTCCCTTCTGATGTTTAATTATCTTATCTGGTATGGATAAGACTTTAAGAACTTTCTTGCGTGGCTTCCTAGCTGGTTTAAAGAATTTGGATCTGACCTTTCTTGCATTTTCTCTCACTACGATGGTGGCGCTGAGCGGATTCATTTCGTGGCATCTCTTTGCTTCGTGTAGATGCCAAATTCATCACTTCAAAAACCTGAACTTCCTACTTCCCTATTGCTTTTTTTCTAAGTGAACCACATGAGAGACCCGTGGAGTTGGGAAAGTTAGTGTCATTGGACATGAACTTTTCCTTAGGTCTATCAAAAATGTCATTGGGGGAATCGACCAATTTGCCGGGAGGCATATTACACGTAGGAATGTCCCCTCTACTGTCCTCTCTGCATTGGATGTGAAACTTACAGCCTTGATACCTCCTCAGCCCTCCGATTTGGGGAACCTTTCACATCCATCATCCACATTTCTTTAACTTCTGACGCCAATTTCTCCTCCCTTGATACAACGAGCAACTTTAGACCATGGCGTGTTCTTACCTGTTGATCAAGATCGATCTTCCCATGCAATCGTCGATTTGAGTGGGTCCTACCACCTTTTTGTGAATCGGGACCCTGACATTGTCCACACTAGTTCATATCGTGAAAAGATCCATAGCCGTAGATCTACCTCCGCTTTTGTTGTGACTGTTGATTCTTTTGCAGCCGATACCACTTTTCACGATTTGGAATTGCGACTTTATCCGCACAAGTTTGGCTTGCAAAATCAGTTGGGGCCGTAGATCTGCTCATGCTCTCATCTCCACCATTAGATATTTCTTCCCTTTAACTTGTTTTGTGATTTGGGAAAACTCCTTCTAGTGAGCATGCTTGCTTAGAGAAATTGTCTCGAGCCGTCGATTGGGCTTCGCCTTGATCTTGGCCTTTCATTGGTTTCTAGTTTTTATATACTTCGTGAATGCCAAACTTGACCATTCCCTTGCGTCTTTCGGCCAAAACCATGCTCTATCATCGATCTTCTTCATTGTGATCCTGGATCGTTGGTCTACGATGCCTTTCTCTATCATTTTCATTGTTGCATGTCTTCACCTCTAGAGGAATCTACCACCATAGATCGAGCTCTCTTCTTTATTTGACGGTCTTAAATGATGGAAAATGTGTATTTGATAATCTAAAGGGTGTTTGTATAATTTTCTAATGAATAGGATCCTTTTGAACTCTGTCGAGCCCATAAATCGACTGTTGCAAACAGAGTGTTAACAGCTGGATCCACGAGGGATGCTATCATCCTAGTGAGGTGGCAAAGAAATGCGTAGACTAAGAGCCTCATCCATTGGCTGGTCTCAGTCATATTCTCAGAGCCTTCAACTTGCTTGAATCTCTTGCTACACAAATTTATGTTAACATGAAAACTATGCCTTTAGCCATACTCTAAATCTGAGAATAGTTGTGACTGTAATCCTGTATTTACAATTCAAAATGAAAACAAACTGAACAGTACTAAAGGAAATGCCTGATGGTTTTCAAGCTTATTTGTTCCTACCTACTCTACCTAATTTAGTGCATAAGCCTAATTAAGTGAAATCAGACTTCCAATGAAGCCAATCAAGCATCTTGCTTAACGATTTTGTTTCCTTTTCATGTTTGATGAACATGAATGAAATGCATAATGGAAAAAGGCCATAACAAATAAATTGATCTTTATGGAAGAGACGTTACCGGTCATTACCAATACCCAGCCTCTCCATGTATTCTGCTATGGGGTCATAGAAAGCACGATGACCTCTAGCATATTTTGTCATCTATTCATGGGAAAGATGTCAAGAACTCCCTTCTTCTTGTGACCTGTTAGGCTGATACTTGAAATTTCTTAGAAAAGGACCCACCGAATTGTTCTCCAATGAAACATCCACCCTTTCATCTAAAACTTCTAAAGCTAGAGCTTCTCCTTCTTTGTATGCCTCAGCATGAGCATCATCTTTTCCTTCAACATAACTGAGCAAGCACATTCCTCCATTATGGGGAGACATCCTTAAGGGAACAAAATTAAAAAGTGTATCTATTTGCGGGCTGTTTCCTCTTTCTTCGTGACTTAACACCTTATCATAAAATCCTGACGTATCAATAAGAGGAGAGGAACTGCATGAATGTTCCTCTTTATCGTGTTCTGTTCCACATACGTTCATGGAGCGCATCATATCTTCTAACTTTTTCTCATGCTTAAAAGCTTTAAGCCCGCGTCTTATTAATTCAAATGATGAATAACATAAGGGCAAAATGTCACCCTCTATACCTTCCTCATCCCTTCCTGTCTCAACCTTATGACTTTGGATTGCAGCTCGAATTTACTCATTAGCAGACCCTTGTTCTATAGATGGCCCTTTAGATAGAACCTCCAGGTACTCCTCTTCATACTCATCATATACAGGTATACCAAAATCCCTTTTAAAATCCTCATTAAACGCATTGGCACTAAGCAGATCGCTCCTTGCAGAAAATAAAACGACAGAACCATTGGCCTCTATATCAGGCTGATCTTCCTCCGATCTAGCAAGGGAAGGTTTTAGCTGAACAGGGGCTATCCCCTTCTGCTTGTATGGCCCAACCAATTTTAAAGTATCTTGTATTTCACCACCACTGTCTTGTATCGACAACTTTTGGGATCTTTTAAGGTTTTCCTCAACCTCCAGACAATCATTAAACATATGCTGCAGAGTGGTTGATTTTATTTCTAAAAGGAGTAACAACAGTTCATGGGGAAAGGTGGCCGCATAATAGATCTTAGCAACGTTTTCAAGAGGTTGGAATTCCTTAGGCATGTTATAATAAAAGCTTGCAAATATTCTGTTAAAACTAGACATGACCTCACTCTCATGCCTCCTCAAGGAATAGAATTCTGAAAGAATTTGATCTAGTGGCCTTCTCTTACCCAAAAATTTCAAAAAGATACAAGAAAACTCTTCCCAGGTATTGATGGACTCAGGTTGCAAGTGTTTGAACCATTCTTTAGCCTTTCCTTGCAAAGACTAGGCAAATGTCCTCATATAAACATCATGATGCTCTGTCTCAAAAAGGTCAGAGATATGCTCAAAGGCTTGTAAATGCTTCTCGACAGTGAAGTCTTTGGATTCTCCATCAAATTTGGGGAGGTACTTGTAATGTTTTATAGGAAAATCATGGACGGTAGGAGGTAATTGTAGTGGTTTGTATCGGCTTGGAATACTGGGAGAGACCAGGTTAGGTGCAATAGATATGCTCTTAACCAAGGCTTCATGAGGTTCATAGGGGTGACATGAGTTTTGGGAGAAAAATATCGGTCAAGATCAAATGTACTAGACGATGCAATGCTTTCGGTTCGTAAAGAAGGATAAACATGAATATATTCATAGCTATGCTCCGAGCGGATTGAACCCTAGAAGGCTGTTTTAATAAACTTGGGAAAATATAAGAATACGCTTCAAAGTAAGACATGGCACCTTGGAAGAAATGGAAACTCGAGTATCTTACCCTTTCGCTATGCATCTTCCGGCCCTGCAACAAGCTCTTTTCCCAGCAGAGTCTGCCTATTTATTTCAAATTTGATTTCTAGGTCATATCACCAACGGAGTCACTGAAGTCTAAATCCTTTAAGAGTGGAGTCACTAGGTGAAACATGCACAACCTTCATTATGTCTGATCATTGTTCACCATCAACAATCAAATCTGACTATGTCGTTCTTCCCAGGGATGATCTTCAATATTGTCCCCGGCAACAACACCAGTTTGTTAGTGTCGGGATTGAGCCCATAGGTTGGCGGAAAAAGGGTCCTCTCCCGGGAAACAACATAACCGCTTTAAACCGTGCCTCTGGCCCGGCGCGGTCAGAGAGGGATCTCTTGTATTACTCTCCAATTTTTCTTCACGTAAGATACTCGATCAATATTAGGAGGGGGCCAGACTCCTAAAGAGGGTGGGTGCTTTGATGTAAAATGTAAGCGATCATATCAGGGAAAGAAACCATTGGGCCATGGAGTCAGTGATACGGGTAGGGAATATATTGCAGGAGGTAAAGAATGGCGTAAATTTACAAATAGAGGCAAGATAGCCGTCCATCTTGCAATTAGGAGATATTTAGCAGGCGATTAGTAAATGAGAGAAAACAACCCATCACGTAGAGCATCTATAGGATGAATTCTGCGAGACTTTAGAAGAAATATTTAATGAACATCTGAAACAACAGATTGAGCATAACATGTATGTATTCCAAACTTTTATACACTTATTTCAGATGTGAAAGAAAATAACAAACTGGAATGAAAACAAGATGAACATTTCACGTAAGAAGGTTACATATTGAAAGAAAAGACGCCACACGAATCTCTACCATGAAAGACAATCCTTCCTCTGCAAATTTATTCATAGCACGAAAACCAGAGACCAAGTACAATGGAGAGCCTCAGCCTTTGAAAGTTTCCCAAAATAAAATTCCCCTTCCTTTTCTCTTTCTTTCGGGAATATATTTATATTAGCTCAGTACTGAGGCTACTCTCTGAAACTAAACCTAAAAACTGCTTTCAGTCACAATCAAACGTTAACAGTCTAGAGAGTGGAACTATCACCACAATTTACAAATATCAATAAACATTATGGAGCTGCAGCGCATGGTAATGTGGACTGCCAGCGCAGAGATTTCTTCATCCCGGTAACATGAAAACGATCTTTATGTTTCCTGCTGACGGTCTGTTTCCGACTCGGACCGCTTCAGACATGTATTTCTACCTCCTTTGACCAGCCTACCTCTTTCAGACCATGTTGTTCAACGACTGACAAGAAAACTCGTGCTCCGATGCTCAGCCATTTTCCCAGCCCTTCCTTCTTTTGGTAACACTATTATAGGAGGGAATTGGAAAAAGGGTGGCCATGCATTTGATGATGATAAACATCTTAAGAGGCTTATCATCATTGTACCACTCTCTCCCTCCTCCGAGGAGGGTTTTCTTGCAGGCCATGTAGTTGGGTGCATGATTGACCTCCTCCTTTCCCGTGGTAAAGTTTCCAAGTGGAGATTATAGGGGCAGTGAGGAAGGCTTTGGACCTATACTGTCCCAAACCGAGCATTCGCTCCAACAGCTCAACCACCATTGCGTGATGGGACTTCGAAGGCCGTGACTGCAATTGGAGGTTTCAGAGGGACATTTTTGGGATGTAAAAACCCACGCACAATGCATTCGAAGGTAGGGCAGTGATGAAGCAGGTGAACCTCCCTAGGTGTTTAACATCTGTGCCCCGGTGGTTGGCAATTTCCTGGTGTAGATAACCAGGACAATGAAGAAATGTAATTTTACATTCGCCAACCATTAGTACCCCCCGTTGAACTAACTTCTCAAACCACATAGCCATGGCTATCTGCGAAAGAACTCAACACTTCTCAAAATTCAACCTTTATCCCCTACCGTCTGCCCATTTCTACACTTCAACAATTTTGGAAGATGGCACTATATAGGGTAAGCTGAAAAGACTTGGAGATGACCATACTCTTGAATCGTGACAATATCATGTGTGACACCGGGGCGAGGATCTTCCCTTTTGATGTTTAATTATCTTATCTGGTATGGATAAGACTTTAAGCACTTTCTCGTGTGGCTGTCCAACTAGTTTAAAGAATTTGGATCTGACATTTCTTTCCTTTTCGCTCACTGCGATGGTGGCACCGAGTGGATTCAGTTCGTGGTGTCACTTTGCTTCGTGTAGATTCCAAATTCGTCACTTCAAAAACCTGAACTTCCTTCTTTCCTACTGCTTTTTTCTACGTGAACCACGTGCCAGACTCGTGGAGCCGGGAAAGTTAGTGTCATTGGACATGAAATTTGCCTTAGGTCTATCAAAAATGGTGTCAGGGGAATCAACCAATCTTTTGAGAGGCATATTACGCGTAGGAACGTCCCCTCTACTGTCATCTCCACACTGGATGTGAAACTTACAGCCTTGAGGCCTCCTCAACCCTCCGATTTGGGGAACCTTTCACATCCATCGTCCACGTTTCTTTAACTTTTGTCGCCAATTTCTCCTCCCTTGATACAACGAGCAACTTTAGACCGTGGCGTATTCTTACCCATCGATCGAGATCAACCTTCCCATGCAACCGTTGATCTGAGTGGGTCCTACCACCTTTTTTTGAATTGGGACCCTGACATTGTCTGTGCTAGTTCAAATCATGAAAAGAGCCATAGCCATAGATCTACCTCTTCTTTTTTCATGACCGTTGATTCTTTGCATCCGATACCACTCTTTGCGATTTGGAATCGTGACTTTATCCGCACAAGTTTGGCTTGCGAAATCAAATGGGGACGTAGATATGCTCATGCTCTCATCTCCACCATTAGATATTTATGCCCTTTAACCTGTTTCACGATTTGGGAAAACTCCTTCTACCGAGCATGTTTGCTCAGTGAAATTGTCTCGAGCCGTCGATCGGGCTTCGCCTTGATCTCGACCTTTCATTGTTTGCCCATTTTAACAGACTTCGTGAATGCCAAACTTGACCATTCCCTCGCGTATTTTGGTCAAAACAATGCTTTATCGTCGATCTTCTTCATTGTGATCCCTGATTGTTGGTCTACGACGCCTTTCTCTATCATTTTCGCTATTGCATGTCTTCACCTCTGGAGGAATCTACCACCATAGATCGAGATCTCTTCTTTATCTGCTGGTCTTAAATGATGGAAAATGTGCATTTGATAATCTGAAGGGTGTTCATATAATTTTCTAATGAATAGGACCCTTTTGAACTCTGTCAGGCCCATAAATCAACTATTGCAAATGAAGTGTTAACAAGGGGTACTTGCAGTTGCATGAGGAAGCTACGAAGCTAAAGATAGAGGTTGAGGAGTTACGTCAGGTAAAGGAATTGTTAGCAACAACAAAAGCACAGGAGATTGCAGTATTGCAAATGATGCAGGACGAGTTGAAGAAGAAAACCGCTGAAGAGATCCTTGAGCTGAAGAAGCATACTGACCTCCTGATCGTCGAGAATGCACAGCTGGTTGCGAGTAAAGGCAAGGTAGAAGCGACAGTTGATGAGGAATGTCAACACATCTATGAAAACACAACAAAAATTGATGCATCCACTAAATCTAAGTGACTAGGCGAGGTCATCGTCCAGCTCCAGTTGACCAACAGTCTACTCAATGCTATAGTGTACCCAGAAATGCCACTCGAGTAGGTTACAGAGAGGAAGAATGCCATTGAAGCGATGGAATAGGAAGCAAAGAATATCTTGGAGGACATGACACAATTTTGGGGAAGTGTCATCCAAGATGAAAAATTGGACCAACTGACCAAACAAGCATGGGAAGCTGATGAACAATTGACAATGTTGAAGATGGCATTACGGGCAATGCCACCCATGATTCAGCTGACGTGGTCCACCGATCTGAGAGAGATACAACAACGAGCCGCAAAGGCACAAGAATGGCAACGCAAGCATAGTGCCCAGCTAGATGAGTTCCAAGAGATTGGAGCACAGTTGGCTATCAAAGCAGTTGTTGCGCTGCAGGTTGTGCAAGATGGTAAGAAGATGGTGAATACCAAGTTGGTGGAGCACCCTGTGAAGCAATACCTGTTGGGATTTCAGGATGAAGCTGAAAAATTTCAAGCGCAGGTTGAGGAGATCTCATAGCAGTATGAGGACTTCAAGACAAAGATGACAGAGTACACCCTTTACATCTGATGTGGCTCGAGGACGAGCCCCAAAACTGTGTTGGGGGATTGTTGGTAGGGGTTTTGGGGTAAGTGAGTTGTGTGACACCATGGAGGCTACCCAAGCTCACGCGACATCACGCAAGGCAAAGACAACGTGATGGGAAAAAAAAAAACCATTTTTGAATATTTTATGCATCTTTTTGTATTGGTTGACCACATTTTGTGGATATAGGTCATTAGTGGTTAAATCAATTAGGAGTTAGTTAGAAATGGACCTTAAATGTAAATGCGCAAGCCTATATATAGAATTAGAATTGCATAAGTTTATATACCGAAGTGAGAAGTGATAGTAGAGAGAAATTGAGAGATTGAATCTTTTGTTATCTGTATGCAACCTTGTGGGTTTATCTTTCTCTCGATGTGGAGAAAGAAAACCGTTGTTTTGGATATGTTGAGTAGAAAGTAATATGATACGACGGATGTTGAGATGAACTACTAATTTCTTTTGTCTTTTTCTAGCTTTATGTACTATGATGTCAATGTTTGATGATTCTATTTTATGAATGGAGAATGTAATACTGTTGCGATGAATGAATGATGCAATCTATTAGATCCGTGGTTGTAATGGTATATTTGTGATGAATGCTACAATATATGATGAAAGGCTCTACTAGATCTTATAGTTATTCTAATAAATCGTTGATGCCCCGATCCTCCTCCTTACTACCAGAAACTTGGTTCCGACAGCTCTCCCTCGAACATCTCGGGTGAGACTTCATCTGCTCTACAAGTGTTGTCGGGCAGGGTAAGACCTGTATGGGTTGGTGCTCAAGGAGATCATGTTGGTTGGGCATCAACATAATGAGAACCCCTATCGACGAGGCTTTTTTGGCGGGTTTTTGCCAACAGGAGACTGTTCAAGGTTGTCATCTCCACTTCTGCTTCTTTGATATTGTTTCCAATAACATCTAGTTTCTCCTTGATTTAAATGTGGTGGTGGAGAAGAGAAGAAAAACTCTATTATATTTCAAATAGAGTTTGAATTGGTCGAGTAAATTGTAGAGTACCACCTCTCAAGAGCATGTTGAAGGGTCCTTTTTTTCAAGACAAACGACATTGTCTCCACCTCCTTAGTCGTATTTTTTCTCCTATCTGAGAGCCACAGTCGCATGGAAAATTAGTGGTGGTTGAATTTAAAGTGAAACTGATAGATTATATGTGTTAATAATCCCTATTGGTATCCTTGTGTTCTCTTCCATAACTTGGTACATGGCTTGGTAGTACCCCTCAAAGATGGTGTTGTCGATTGCCTACTTTGTAATATCAATGGATCAAGAAAGGGACTCATAATAGGAGGCCACAATAGGGATTTCAAGGTCTATTTCTCGTATCTCAACCCCCATGGGTTCCACCCATCGGTAGAATTCAATGAGAAGTAGAAAAGTCCCAAAGTGGAAATCCTAATTCTGATTTTGCACGTTCAATAGGATCTTATTGGTGAGAGAATTTTACATTTTATTTATCATTATTCTTTAGTCATTTGGGCATGGAGTCCATTCGTTATTTATGTCTTTTGTTACGAATCACTCTTTTTTTTTTTGGCAGGTTCACAAAAGTTTGTTTGTTTATTTGTTTGTTTTTTGGTTCAAAGGGTGTGGCCCTTTGGTGTATGGTGGTTGCAGACAAAGGGAAGGGAGCCTCTCTAAGAGATACCAAGTAATGATGGAAACATTGGTATCTTTGGAGGATTTTATGGTCTTGCATTCGAGTAAGGATGTTGGAATGCTCTTTTCAAACAACCATTTTCCTTTCTTGAAGATGCTTGTGAAAGGTTGATTATTTTTCTGTGTTCGTTACATGTTCTTTGTTTCATTAAGTTTATTCCTTAAACTCTAACAAAGTATGGATTTCAGGATACCATTTTCATAGATCCTTATATCGGTGTACTTGATGGGGTTTCACTCTATTTATCAACTTAGAGTAGTGATTTAGGTATATAGTTTTCTATTGTTTCAATTGTGCTTTAGAATTTGAAGTTCTTAAGCAACCTGCCTTGAAGTCAACAACCTCTCGCAAAAGGTAGAAATTTAGCTTTCCTTGAGCAACAACGATACTTGTGGGCATGTTTTCTATGAAATACAACAAAAGAAGTGATTATCTGCATTGCGGATCTATTCTCGTTACCAACAAAAGCTTGTAGCCACCTTGTCTCTTGGTCTTCTCAGGCCAATGAAATCACATGATAAGATCCGCCATTAAAGCATCCAAGCCTTCACACTATCCATCATCCTGCATTCCATAAGCAAACCAGATAAGTGTAAAATTCTCAAATTCTCAAATTTTAAATTAATTTTAGCTCCAAAAATTAAATTCCTTCTACAAGGATTTATCTCAAATCTTGAGTGTCCTTTACTAATAAAAAAACCATTTTCATTTTTCAAAAAATAAAATATAAACTTTTTTTTGAAATATAACAAAACATTATAAAAAAAAACATAAAAAAAATTAAACATTAATATAAGTCATTTTTTTTACTTTCCAATGAAAATATAAAAGAAATTAAACATTAATATAAGTCATTTTTTTTACTTTCCAATGAAAATATATCCCTTTCTTGGGAAGGTCTAAATAGCAAATGTTAGAAAAATCCGAAAATAATCTTAAAAAGCAAGTCTCAAAATTGTTTAGTTTTGAATAAATTAGAAGAGGACTATAGTCAATTTGAAATGACTTTTCAAGTTTATAACTTTTCCATATAAATTTATTTTTTCAATAAATCATTGGAAAGCTCTTAATAGAAAGTATCCAAATCACTTACATATTACTTTTTAAACTTAAAAAATATTACAAAATTACAAAAATAGCTTTTTAAAATTCATGCCACCAAATTCCTTAATCCAAAAAGCTCTTAACAAATTTTACAACATAGAAAGTATCCAAATCACTTACATATTACTTTTTAAACTTCAAAAATATTACAAAATTACAAAAATAACTTTTTAAAATCCATGCCACAAACCTTAATCCAAAATTTATGAAATATAATTAAAAACAAGTTAAAAGGTCATATATATATATATATATATAAACAAGTCATCAAATCGAAAAGATATATACATATATATATTTTCCTCGTATTATAAAATAACACTAACATTCATGGAACTTAACAACTTTCCCACAAAACACCTACAACATGCATTGGCTATCTAAATGACCACCAACTAAGTAACAATGCTTTCAACATTCTGTCCATCATTTTGCAACTAAGGCACTATTGTTCAATAAAATAATTGACATTGAACACTTTGTTAATTGGATTTCTTCATTGTCTATATAAATTTTTTATTTTTTAATCAGACAAGTATGTCTATATTCATGTTAGAGACCCTAAATATTTTTTTTCTTTCTAAACATACATGTATGTCTATATTCATGATAGCGACACTAAAGAGACCGTAACTCGGAGAGACATCATTTCTTCAAATTTTTATTTATCATAATTTATTTAAGATACGGTATTTTCATTTAAATATTTATTTTAATCTAAATTGCTCGAATCATTAATAATTAAATTAAGATAGTTTGTTGTTTAATATAAATTGCTCGAATAATTAATAATTAAATTAAGATAGTTTGTTTTTAATGTAAATTGTTCAAATCATTAATTAAATTAAGATAGTTTGTTTTTAATGTAATTTGCTCAAATCATTAATTAAATTAAGATAGTTTGTTTTTAATGTAATTTGTTCAAATCATTAATTAAATTAAGATACTTTGTTTTTAATGTAATTTGCTCAAATCATTAATTAAATTAAGATTCTTTGTTTTTAATGTAATTTGCTCAAATCATTAATTAAATTAAGATACTTTGTTGTTTAGCAACTTACAAATCAGATGGCTTTGGCTATTGGTCAAAGATTTTCATCGTTTTCATTGTTGATGATTTAAGTAATCATGGCATTTATTAATGTAAATGGTGGCTTGTCAAATTGTGTTTTAGGTTTTGATGGTGTGAATAAGTTGGTTGTGTGATTTTTTTTTATTGACTTTTTGTTTGTATTTTAAATTTTGTTTTTTGTTGGGTATATTGTTAAAAATTTGCATTTATTTAGTCAAGTATAATATAAGTCTGGTTTTGGAACTGTTTATATATATATATTATATATATCAAAAAAACTATTTTCTTATTGGTTGATAGATGTAATCCATAACACCCAAGCTCAAATATATTATGATCTTTATGGTAATGGTGCAACGAAAAGGGGTGGTGCCTTTTCTTAACATAATGGTTGATTGATTATGGTATGAGTATATTTGTTGTTTGACCTCTCCATCTCTCTATATAAAAAAGTAGAAAATTATCTCTTAGTAGTACTCTAAAGTACTCATTTCACATGCCTTCTTAAGAAAAAGTCCATTACTCAATCAAATACACCTAAATATGTGTGCCTCGGAATTGTTTCTATAATATAAATACCTCTCTATACAAAAAAATTAATTCAACTTTGGTTGAGAGATGTGGCCCACAACAACATATACGCTCCAACATAGCATGGTCCTTATGCCAATGGGCATAATCATAAGGGATTAATGCTTCCAACTAACATAATAGCTAATTGGTCATAATGAGAAATATGTTTTTTGCTCATCCTTCCACTTTTCCACTCCCTTTGTGTAAAAAAAAAAACTCTCATTCAAAGTACGCCTTTCACATGTCTTCACAAAAAATGTCCATTACTTAATTTGACATGCCTAAAATCAATGCAACTTGGAATTGTTTTTCCAACATAAATACCTCTCTCGCATGAATAAATGTAGGACTATTATTATTACAACATTGAGGGTTGGATCAAATGGTCTTGAGCCAGATGTTAGCCCTCTCAAGATTGGGAGGTTGTAGGTTCAACCCCCTAAAGCCCATTAAGGTGAGGCGTAGTTAATACTATCGAAACTTTATCCCATTTTCCATATATGGATCACATGGAAGTGCTTAGTAAATTTTCTGCAAGGTTTCCCTTGAAAATAATAATAACAATTATAATTTTTTTTTGGTGGTGCAAAGGAACAAAGCTGCTAATTTATGGTTTTAATTTTCAAAAATTTTGAATTAATGTTGAAATATATTATTTATAATGCATCTTATTTTAATGTTAACAAAAAGTATGATCATGTGATACCCCCAAGTTTGACCCTTGGGATATATTAAATCAAATTATGCAAATGATGTAAATATGCTAGTATGAATTTCTATTGTGATGCTCAAGGCCAAGGCCCCACTAGTGTGTGGCTAGGCATGTATAATATAAATATTATATATGGGTCATGTGGTTGGATTGTCATGATGAATCGGAAGCTATATAAATATTATGTTCGAAAATAATATATGGTCCAAGATGGTTGTGTAAAAAACACTAGAGGGGCTATGATTCTATTAGAGGGGAAGAGGAAAGGGGGGCTATCGAAGATTAAATCCTCTTTTGTTAAGTGTTAGCCCTAGAAATCATCCATTTGTTGTCATGTTCCTTAAATGATCTAATTACTTCATTTTGACTTATTAAATCGAATTATTGGATGCATGTGTGAGGTTGGTGGGGAAACTCTTCTCACCCAGTTATGGAAGCATGGGATGAATACACTTCTATGAAAAATTGTAAGAATACTTCCTTCTATGTTCAAAAGCAATGCAATCAATTGTCTTTTCCACAATCTTCTCATGTCATTTGGAGAATTATCACTCATTCTTGATTAAGAATTGAGAAGTTGAGTAGTTTTGATGTGGTGGTCTCCATTACGACTTACCAAACCGTGAAATTAACATTATGAAGAGGAATGACAAACATTAGAGCAAAGAGGATGGTTTTAGGAGAGCATAGAGGTTGGAAAAGACATGAACCTTTGTTGTAGTCTATTTGTGATTTTTTGATGCTTGATAAGTCATGAATTGATGTTGCAAGAGGTTCTCCAAGAGCATACATTAGGTTGGAATATTTTTTCACATGTTAGTAATCACTATAAGGGTTGGATTTCTTGAGGGAACTGTAGAGAAGTGAAGGAAATTCCTTCCTTGTGTTGTGGGGTAGTTCAAGAGAGTGCCATAACTGGAATGACCAAGTGAGATCCCTTTAATTTCTTAGTGGTGAGCATATTAGCTAAGCATGAGAGAAAACATGTTTTGGGTTGAGAGAGAGAATCATGTAGGTGTTTCCTTCATGCTGGTGGTCTCATATCCCATATCGAGGGTGATATCTATGGTTAACACCTACGGTTTGGTGGAAAATTGATCTTACATAACTAGTTTCTTAAATATTCTTCTATTAAAATATAAATATTCCCTATGTCTATGAATTCCAAATGATTATATTTACTTCATGTTATGAATATGATATTGTATGTATGTTATGTGTGTGAAGTATAGTTTTAGTTTTGTTGTGCTTTATATTCATGCACCTACACATGCATTTCTTAGTTAAGTTTCCCATGGGGAAACATTTTGGAACATGCACTTTGTATTTACCCCTCTGATGATCATAATAATGGACATGGATATTACATAGTCGTATCATAGCATAAACTTCATTAATGTTGGTAAAAGGAGTGCCCATTCACCTAGAAAGTGTTAAAACAGTGGTTGGGTACACTATAGAGTGGTATCAAAGTGTTGGAATATTCACCAATACTGAGAGGGGGGTGAATCAATGTTGAACACTTTTTACCATTTTTAACCTTAAGCACATTATGTAACATTAAACATTAACAATGCCATTCATCATCACATAAAATCATACACAACGCACAAGAGATTTTACTTGGAAACCCAAACGGGAGAAAACCACATAAGGGTTTTATTATATGATAACAAGATTACATTCATAGGAAGCACCGACTTATTGTTTATGAGCACCAAATAAAAGGAGGATACAACCCCCAACTTTACCATCTCTAACTAAAAGGAAGCATCCTCTCCCTAGATTCTCTAGAACCCATAAGAAGGAGGCTGCAACCCATTGATTTATAGGCTCCAACCTATAAAGAGGACTCCAATCCCAAGTGAGATCCAACTCACTCGAGCACTACCTTTCCACCTTATTTCTCCAACACCAACTATAAGTAACCTCCAACTCCCTAAGATCACAGGAACCAACTTGCCCTAACACCACCCTGCCACCCTAAAATGAATAAGAGTATCAACCTGTCATTGTAACTGTCACTGCAATTTTCACTGTCACCGTCATTGTTAATGTCATTGTCTTCTCATTGTTATTACCATTATATTACTATCATTGTCTTTACACTATCACTATCACCATCATTGTCTTTGTCTTTGTCACTGTCACTATCAGTATCTTCACATTGCCACTTTCACTGTCATTATCACTATCATTGCCATTGTCATTGTCACCGTCACTGTCATCATCTTCACACTGTCATTGTCACTGTCACTATCTTCACACTATCAGTGTCATTGTCACTATCAACATGTCAATATGTACATGCCTCAAATCTGTCCTCCAAATATGCAAGCAACTTATTCCAATATAGTCTTCAAATATTCAATAAAGCCTTCAATAATAATACCAAAAGGTTCCTCTCAAGTCTTAAATCAAACCCTATAAACAATCATCCATAGACTTCATTTGTTTGCTTCTTCAAACACTTAACATCATTATCATGTTCAAACCCTAGGTCATTCCAAGAGAGGAACCCTAGATCATGCCAATAACATGAAAATAATCCATTATAATAACATCACAATAATCTATGGCAATAACATCACCATAATCTATGCCAATAAAATCACAATAATCTATAGCGATAGCATCACCATAATCTATGCCAATATCACCATAATATTCTGATTTAAACTATCCAGAAAGCCTTACTTCTAGAGGGAATATATCTAAATATGTAATGAACCAAAATATTATAATTTACCATAGGTACTCACACATCTAAAGTCCTTCCCATAAAAATTTCATTATTTGAAACACCCTAGAAAAAAATTATAACAAATCTACCAAACTGACATGTTTGAAACTAATTCCAGGATCATTCATAAACCCTAACTTCTTGAATTCATACCTCCAAAAATATAGAAAATAAGAAGATGAAAATTTTACCACATGTTTGTAAATATCTCGAAATCATCTCAGCCAAATGGAATTATCTTAAACTTTCTAGAACATAAATTATAGAGAAAATTCCAAACTGACTAATTTAAAGATGATTAGAAACCCTAATTTCCCAAGGTCATATATCCTAAAATATAGAAACCAACATCTGAATTTTTTACCACAAGTACTCACACATATTATACCCTTTTCATAAAAAATCCATGGTCTGAAGCATCCAAGAAAAACAATATATAGAAAACATGTCAAGATGACCTGAAACATATTTCACAACACCCTCCACTTCATCGTCCCTTGGAAATTTGCTCTTCTAGTCTAAAATTTTCTCATCTTCCTTGGATTGGTCGAATTGTTATTGATCCTAATGCCAAATGAGGCTCCTCTTATTTATACAAGTCTAAGGTCACTTTTTAATTCAGTTTAGGATCGACCTACAACTTAACATTAATTTTGTCTTCCACATTTTAGGGGATTCTTCAGTGGGTCAATGACCACTTCCCAACTTCATCAAGGGGATTTTAATTGTCTTCTTGACCACTTCATGTCTTGATAAATGGGTTTGGGGCTTCATTCCCTTTTTAGGATCCTACAAGATTGTGAATCCAAATGGGGTTACTTAACCCTTCAAACCTTTTCCTTCTTCACAAGTGGTCACATACCTTGTCATTAATTCCTTCAAGACCAAACACACTCATTCATTTCCAAGTGTCATGATAGGTTGACTCTTCACTATATGAAGGTGTGCTCTTACACCCTAAAGGTGGTAAAAATACATGATTTCTTCATATTTCTTAGGGTTTCTTGCCTCCGCAAGTGGTCAAGTTGGGTGGACATAAATATATTCACTTGGATTTAGGGGCTTCTTCGCACTTTTCATCATCATGTTCTATTTGACACATTACCATCACTTTATGGGATTCTTCACACTTCCCATCATCATGGTCTTGAGGGGATTCTTCAATGAATAGGGGCTTACCCCATATGTGTACGAATCAAAGTGAGCATGTGGAAACAACCACATGTTATCTCATCCCGTGAGGGCCATGCTTAATAGATACACCATAAGGGGACTGATTTGGAGTTATATACACTTATTTGAAGGCTCCTTTAAATATTTTCAAGGTGTCAAACAATTTCCTTTTATTACTTATATATATTCCACATCATCACTACAATTGCCACATCAACATCAATGACAACATCACTCAACAATATTATAATCTCATAACACCAATATCTTGTCCATGTTAACATCAATGACAGATTTACTCAACAATATCCCCCTTTGTCATTTATTGCAACAACTTCAACTCTCTCTCCCTCTCTGGCATTAATGACAAAAGGGGTGAAGCAACTTTGTTCACCAGCTCCCCATGGGATTATGCTGAGTCCCCCCGTCAATATGCTGATTTTCTATGACTATGTTTTTCTAATCATTCTCTTTCCTATGTAGATGATAAATTTACTTGACTATAAATTCCTTCTAAGAATATATTTCCTTGCTAGCAATTCTCCCTCTTTGATTGTGTTGATTCGCCCTTAGATTGTAATATTTCTCGAAAATTTCTGAAGTAGCTCCCTGCGTGCTTCTATATGATTTACCAAACAATTGATTCCTAGTTTGTATGATCCTTAAGTTTTTGTCCTTTCTTTGGTCTTCCTCATCTTCTACTTAGAATCCCCCTCAACATTATCAATGATACTGGGAGCCTTCATGCTATATTGATTAGAACAATGTATAATGTTGTTATGCTATAGAATCATCAGTTTTAATCCTATTTCCTTCCTTTTTACTTGTTGATTTGTCAATTTTACTCAAATTTTCAACTGTTATTGGTATGTCCTCTGAGAATTGTCCATTGACTTGCTCTTCCTATTTTCCCTTCACATCTTCAACATGTAACTCTAATCCCTTTTTTTCTTTGATATTGGGATTGTTATGCTTTCATTCAACATGCTACACAACTTCAATATCGAAGGTTTGCTTTGGTTTCCTGCTTTGATCCTTGAACCTTAATTATTTGCATAGAGGACAAATCCACAAGCTTCTTGCTTATGTTCTTCATAATTATTCTTCCATACCTTGTTGGAATTATTTCCTTGATTGTTCGAGACATTGTATTTCTCATTTCTTTTGAAGTTGTTTCTACAAAACTTTGCAATGTGCCCATAGTTATTACATGCATAAGATTCAACATTGTTAGGATCCATGTAGATAACTCTAGTACTTACTTGAGTATTCCTTCCATAATATCTCCATTTAATAGACTTATTACCAAAACTATTACATGAAAACAATAACGATAAAAGAAACTTTAGTACCTGGGATCAAATGCTCTTCTTTATTATGTAGTCCTTCTAAATTCATGTTTTTGTTGATTGTTAGCTTCTCCTTGGTTTTTTCCTTCACCATGATTGGAGCTTCTTAAGACACTTGCATAACTTCTAGGATTTTCTTGAGCTTTCTAGTTCTTTGGTAGTTTGGAGCTTTCACCTTCTTCAATGTTTTTTTGATTGTTGTCATAATCGATACCAGTTTTGTCACGAGAAGATCTATGACAACTAAGTATGTTATCTAAGATGCTCTTTTCAGATTTTTGAATTTATCTTCATCTCATCCAATCTTATTTTATAGAAACAGTATCTAACTCCCTTTCTTGGCACATCTCTTTCTTCTTCTTGAATTGGTTAGTTAGGACTTCTTCACTTGTCTTTAACTCTTCCACTTGTACCCTTAGACTAGTAATAGTCTTATCATCCTTTTCATAAAGGTATTCATGATTTTGAAAAAACTCTTTCTTTTCTTGAAGTTGGTTGGTTCTCTAGTTGTCTCCATGGATAGTTGTCAAATGGGGAATGGTTCCAAATTGGGTACGGAGAATGTCTCAACGTACACTGGGGGAAATGGCGTGGCAAGGAGAATGATTGTAGGAAAGTAAGTGGTAAGAGAAAAATGGTGCAGCGTAACCATAGGTGAATGAAAAGGTATGAGTGTTTTGGGAGAGCCCTTCAAAATGTATTTATAGTATGGTCTTAGGGTTTTTTAACCCAAGGTTATGACCCATGGTATTTTCTTTCCCATGGTATACATCTGTGTTTTTTTTAATCTTTTCTCCTTTTTAGGGGTTTTAACCATTTTTGGAGAGAGTGAAGGTAAACCATAATAAATACTCACTATCCATTCATTTATGGGAAGGAATAATGGTGTTTTAGACCATTTTTTGTGGAAATACAATTGTGAAGGTCAAAAGTAAGGTACATATGGTGGAAACATGATGTATGTATATGGTTTAGACCATGTAGAGCTAGGTGAACACTTTTTAGTGTTAACATATTTCCCCCTGATGTGTGAGGGCAGGAGCTCATCGTATGGCTGATGTACATCATAGGATCATGGGAGTAATGGTGACAACAACGAAGAGACTGGAGAGACCCATGGAGAAGTGGAGCTTCCTTGTTTGAGCTACGATGGATTTTGGTTTTTTATTATGGGTTCTAAAAAATGGATGAGATACATATAACGTGTGACATGTATATGGACGAGGCGGGCATACCCATGCTTGTAACGATGTCAAAAGAATAAATAATGGGATCAAGGCTAAAAACATTGGAGTCGATCAACACATATACAAATGATGATACATAATGGTGGCCTCAGTGGGAGGCTGAATACAATACTGATCTGAAGAACTGATACATAGAAATAATGGATTTCTCATGGAATACAATATCACCACAACTGATGCTCTGATGGATCTAGAAGTGTACATAACTTAAGGGACTCAATGATTGAGAGTTAGAATCTCTGTGGTACAATATATGGCATAAAGTAATGGAGATACATGGAAGCATGACACTAGGGGCTTCCGAACACTGTCGCCAATGCAGCCCGTTAATTACAAGGGACATGAAATTGTATGGGTCCCATAGGTAGACTCACCAATGTGTTATAGTTAGGCGACAATCAGGGTCTTTGACCAAATAATGAATGGACCAATACCTTGTACGAATATCAACGGTGTGATGCTGTAGCTGAAGTCGAGCACATGAGATACAACCAACCCGAAAGGAACTAATGAATCCTTTCAAGTGGTCAAAGGAACTCATCAATAAGATGGATGAAACCAAGATACAAGGACATCTGGGTCTATCCTCTAGAATAGTAGTTCTGACGTTGATAGAGGAAGACCTGCAACTAATGAAGGCAATGACGTGTCCTTGACTAGAAGGATGAGGGGGATAACCAAAGATGTGGAATAATTTGGGGACTGACACACTTAATGGGGGAAAAAGGGAAAGGGAGTACGGGGGACTCAAAATTCCTTTGTTCAGAGTATGATGATAAGGCTGACCCAACAACAAATGAAATTGACTCATGGGAGAGGGATCATAGCTATAATACCGGGAAGATAACTACAATGGGAAATACTGTGGGAGGTAACTAGACTAGTGGTATCCAGGGGATCCAAGGAAGAATCATAGCAGAATACTCTAAACAAAGGAGACCCAATGGGGGGAAGCTGTCATACTGTAAATCGTATGTGGTGGAGCCTAAAGACACCATTTGGGCCTTCTTCATAGTTTAAGGATCATGAAGAAGGGATAGAAGTAAGCTCGACATAACACGATCTCGTGGATTTCTACCGAGCCCAAGAAATTAAATGCTCAATGGTGTTTTCATCTTTAGAGAGTTTGAAAATAGGAAGAAGACTCCAGTGCGGCATATTTTTTGTTAATAGTATCCTAAGCCCAAAAAAGGATAAAATTATACAAAGGAGAGCTCTCTCGACCTTTGGGTAAGGGAGACTTCTTTACCGGTGGTATTCCAACCAAGCCGGAAAAGGTTAAACCTATACTGACTGGACAGTCATTCAAATACTTTTATGAGCATGAATGAAACCAAGTTTTCTCGACAATGTTTTATTTATGAGAGGATGGAAAAGAGCTTAAAGACAACCCATAATGAGATTTTTCATAAATTAAGGTACCAATGTCTGAGAAAACATAAAATGATACAAAGGGAAACGTTCCTAGATGGACTATGCTAGGGTGATCCTTTTCTTATAATAGTCCATGTGGTCCAAAAAGGGAAATAAATGAGGTCACATAGACACCCTTTCAAATACTTTAACGAGCGTGAAAGGAAGCAAGCGTGCTCGACAATATTTTCATTCTTTAAGGAGTAAGAAAAGAACTTAACAAAAACTCCATGATGGTCAATCAAGAAAAGGGGAAGTGTTCGATATATGGAAAGAGGTTATGTTGTGAACATTGCTGAGAGGAATAAATGCAGAACACCACTGGGGCCCCCTTGTGGGATGATGGATGGCGGTCAAATATGGACAACTGTGCAGTATGGATGGAGCAGATGGCTCGTGAACATGCTAATACATACAATAGGTGATTCACGTGATGGCATGCAAATTGAGGTGACTTCTGGGAAATGGACTGAAAAAATTAGGGAGGGAGTCAGTCTCATATAGGTCGTCTCTTCACTCGGGAGCTTTTGCACAGTGGTGGTAGCTTACTATCGTCATAGAGGACCATCCATACATGGGCATGGACTACCTAGGAGACCTGGAGATGCCTCGAACTTCAGTACAGGTCTAGGGACCCAACGTTATGCTAACATGGTGGCAGCTAGATCATAAGTGGGACCACACCCTCCAGCGAGGTACTAGTGGCGTAGGAGGGGTTATATAAACCTGCTCACATGTAAAGGATGTGACTGAGTGTGACAATGGACTCACAGCGGCTGGACGTGGAGTGACTACTAGAGGGGGTCATCGACTTGTGGTAAAAATGATGGAAAACAAAAGATAAAAACTATGACACAAGGGTCTGTATGGTGACTGGCTCTAGGCATAGAACCTCCAACAAAGGAAATTGGGCTTGTCGTGGAGAGTTTGCAATTGGCGCAGAGTACATGGAGGGGGAATATTCAGGATGGCCTAGAACTTTAGAGGATCCAATGTAATCAGCTTGTGGGAGACGATGAACCCTAGTAAACGCTTGATGGGGACACAAAAAACACAATTGAGGCAGTTCAAGCGGACATTGTATTTGTGGCATTGCAAGAAGACTTGACATAAGTCTTCTAGATGTTGTGAACTCTTTTGAGAGCGAGCGGTGAGGTAGTCTAGGTAGACCAAGATAACATGGATAAGGTCATGGAAGAAGAACGCCATGGCTCACTGAAAAGTGGCTCCAAATTTTTTAAGGACTAATGGCATAACTCGATACACAAACGTGCCCCAGGGGGTTGTGAAAGCGGTTTTGTACTGGTCTTCTTTCTGGATTTGAATTTGGTTACAACCAGAAGAACCATCCATGAAAGAAAAGACTTCGGGGCCAGTACACACATCAATGATTTGGTCAATGAATGGAGTGGGGAAGTTGTCCTTGGGACATGACAAATTAAATTCACGAAAGTCATTACAAACGTGAATGGTACCTTTATTTATTTATTAACAATAACATGATTGGAAACCCAAGTGGTATACGTGATGGGGTATATGAAACTTGCTTTACATAGTTTCTCAATCTCGACTTTGATAGCAGGATCCTTTGAGGGGTGAATGGGTATTTGCTTTTGGCGTATAGGTGCAACATCAGGCCATGTGTTGATACAATGTTTGATGATAGATGGATCAAGCCTAGGAATCTCGGTGTAGGACCAAGCGAAAATATCACAAAATTCATGAAAAAGTGCTTTGTAAGAAGAAACTTCTTCAGGGGAGCAAGATGCTCCGAGTGTATTATATTCAACTACCTCAGGTTTGGTTGATATATTGACCTTAATAGTTGGTGAAATGTTAGCCATGTTTCCCTCTTCAAAGGCGTCGGGTGTCGGAATGGGGTTCTTGAACTAGTTTACTTTTCCATGGATGAAGTATTTGGCTTCGACTGACTACTGGTCCGATGATGAAAAAGGTTCATTGGGAATAAATAATGAGCAATGGTGCATATCATCCCAAGGGTACTCAGGAGTCGAAAGAGATTCAAGGATTTCCTCATAATTTGTTAAAACAATGCGCAGATAGATAAGAGGGATCCTCAATGACTGAGGAGACGAAAGGACTATTGGAACTGGATATCATGTATATGGTGTTGGTTATGTCTGAGGAAGAAATGAGAGGGTGTATAACCTCAAGGAAAATGACATCATATTCATGGGAGTGTTTCCAAAGTTCGTGAAGGGATGACCGATACTCAAGCAAGTATGGACAATGGTGAGAATAATGACCATATAAGCCATAAATTGCACAAGGATGGTTGGTTCGCAATGACTTGTTCTTAACCACTGGTGGATCTGGGATGGTGACTACTGAGGCACCATCAGTCTCATCTATGGCGTCCATGTGGGTGTGAAGGAGAGGAAAATCTGGAAAATTTTGTGTCGCATGGCCTTGGACGTTGCACAATGCTCAAGTAGGAGCTAAACGTGGTTCAATCATTTCTTTGTTGACCTTGTCCCCGACCTTCTTTGGAGGGGGAGGGGCGGGGGTAGAGACATGGGTAGTCTTTGGTGGACCAGGAGGTGGGTGTGAAATCATCTCAATGGGTTGGACAGGAGTCAATACGACCTTGGGGTTTGGGGGTGGAGTAGGTGGATCGAGGTACCACACAGGAATTCCCAACGTGAAATTAGGCAAGTTGAGAGTAGCCATATCAGGCTTTCTCACAATACCGGATGGTGGAAAAAGGAAGGGAATCGTGTGGATCGGGAATGTACCCAATAGTTCCTCGTTGACTATGGCTAGGGTTGTGACTAAGATTGTGACGTGGTCGGGATGGTAGTGAATGTGATAGTGCACAAATATGATATGTCAACTGGCGAAGGTGGAGGTGGTAAGGACAAAAAGGTGTCCATCATGGGGGTGTTGGTAAACAAGCCCGAGCCAACAACATATAAGGATGGAATGGACGCACTATCAACGACAGTATCGATAGTGGGAAGGACGTGTTTCAGTGTGGGTGACCCCTTTAGATTGTAGTATTTCAGTTGGTCAACGCTGATGATTTTACCATCTTGAGGGAACATCAGGAGTCAAAAGACGGTAGAGGCCATGAATTGCATGGCATACATGTAGCTACATACTAGTAGGATGTTGTAATCAATTTGGCCATTGACAACCTCAATTTCAATCATAACATTTTTTCTGGCTAACTCAATAGGAACGTTCATGAGAATCCCTTAGGGATGAGTAGAGCGACCATCGTAGGCACGAAGAGTGGTGGAGAAAGGTTGAAGGGTGGGAGATCCGAGTTTATGCCAAACAAAGGTTTACATAATGCAAGTGGATGCCCACTCATCAATAATGCATCGATGTACGACCAAATTCTGAATTGTGACTGGAACTTGGAAGGCGACGGTGGATGGAATCCTGGGTTCTCCTTGGTCCAAGTCAAAGGTGATCAACCTAGAATCGGAGGGATTGATGACACCTAGTGCCGAAAAAAATGCTTTACGCTGTGATGGACAAGTTTTAAGCACTTCCAGAGCGGAAATGGCTGTAGGAGATTGGACCAAGTCATCAACTATACTGTAGTTGAGGGAAGCTCTAGTAGTAGCGTTGTTTGCGACACGACGCATAGGGAATTGTGGGACTCTGGCCGCCCCATCTATGGGGGATCTGGGTAAGTGTTGAGACATGTAAGGAGTCATAGAGGTAGATTCCACTGATGGGTCAGTGATTTCTATGGTGGAGCTATACTGGTTGCGTCGAGTCTAGAGGTTGACTTCAGATGACAACGTCATGAGGTGATGGACATCAGCCTTAGTAGGTGGGGTTGCAGCATTGGTTGCCGAGCATTATGGGGATACAATAGTGGTTGCGGGGGATTGTGGGGCCAAGGGTTGGGTTGCAACCATTCCTTGGTGTGGTAGGGGGTTTTGTAGCACCATAGGCGGAGGACCTGGTGGTGTGGAGTTTGGCAGAGCCGAAGAAGCTGCATTAGGATCATGTTGATTATCGTTTTGGAGTAGTTGTTGGACGCGAGCCATGCAAGAAAAATTATGAGTATAATGGGCGTAGGTGTTACAAATAACACACAGATGATTAGTTTGCAAATGCAGGTTCTTCCTAGGTCGAGCGGGACACTGGGGATTCTATGCAGGAGGTTCGACGCTATTGTTGTTTGGAGGGTTGGCCTGTTGGCCGCCTCCTTGGGGTTGGTTGTTGCCTCGATTCCTACCTCTCTTGTTCTTTCCTTGCCCTTGTTGGTTATTGGGGACAAGTTGTTTAGGGAGGCTTTACTAAGCATAAAACTGTCCCATAGAAATTAGAGGAGTCAGAGCCGGAGTCTGAGTGGGTTGCATAGGCGGTGCATAATAGGCCAAAAGAGTTGGTGGGGCTGTAAATCCAATGATTTTCCCAGAACATGAGTTTGCCAAAAAAGTCGGTCCATGAATGTGACGAGTTGGTGTGGGAGGTGCGTAGGATGGGGTGGCTCCAGAATGAGCCGTCAAGCCTGAGTAATCAAGGGCATACCAGGGGGGCGCATAGGATGGTGAAGTGTCGAATTAATCCATCACATGTGAGTAATAGGGGGCATAAATTGGTTGGGAAACACTGTGGATATTTCCAGAATGGGGTGGAATCATGGGAGAGGTAGAGTAAAAATAAGGGTGCTAGTTAATAGAGCTGATATCTCCATCAACAACGTGAGATGCCCCCGGCATATCTCGACATGAGGTGCGGCCCAAGGAGCATCAGATAGAATGGTATACAAATAGCCTGACTTGGTGTATATCAGATTGAACTGCTGAGCCTTAAGGATGGCTTTTTCCTTGGTTTGCAATTTCTCAAATGCGACGTCGTTGGCTATGGGGGGGAGAAAAGTTTTGAGGAACCAATCGAGAAAGATCCTATATATCTTCTAATTAGATATTACACAACCTACGGTGATAGTGCCATTCATGGATATGGTATGTGATGTGAGTAGCTATTTTCTGGGGACATGATAGTAGGATCTCCACTCCCTCATCATAACAGACGGGTAACTAGAAGTAATGAAGGAACATCAAAGCAAGCGAGGTGAAGTCAAGGTACGTAGTATGAGGAAATTTGATGTACCACTTGGCCGTAGCACCCGTAAGTGTGTGTTGGAACAACCTCAAACGAACAAAGTCATCCACAATGTTGTTATATGAACACTACAGGTGGAATGACATGATGTGATTTTGAGGTTCCTTTCCCACCTTTCCCTCAAACTTAGGGATGTCTGAGGGAAGCTTGGTAGGCATAGCAGGCCATTGTGGGTGGTGATGAATGGGGTAATTGGGTAACCATTCCAAATATCGTAGGTTGAGACTAGCCATAAAAGGTAATCTAGAGCCGAGGTTGGCTCTGGAAGGACCAACAATCATTTTGATAGCTGCAGGAACGTATATTCCATGCATAACTAGGGGTGGATGAGGTTGATTTCTGACCGTAGGAAACGTCACTAGTATGGAAGGAATAGTCGGAACCAACGTGGAAGGGCCACTTCCCCCAGGTATATAAGGAGAAATGGTAGTGACAACGGTGGATGGAATGGAACCTCTTCTAGTGTGTAGTGAGCCAGCAACAGTGTGTGCAGTGACAATGGTCCCACTAGGACTAGGGCATATAGGCCCAGTGGAAGGGATACCTATGATAATAGGTGGAATGGACGTGATCCCACTACTAACAATCCCCCCTTGAAAGGGGCCAGGATGTGCACCATCCATGGGGCTAGATGGAGTAGTGAATAAGGTGGGTTCAAACTGATAGGAATCTGAATCAGATTCAGAGGCCATATGTGGCTCCGAAGGTGGTGAGCAATGTCGAAGATGGCTCCGATGGTGTCGATTTAGAGAACAAAACTGGGGGGTGTGCCCCCTAATCCTATGTGAGTAGTGTGGTGGAGAAATGATGACTATAGGGAGTGCTTTGTAATGAAAGACAACTCAAGAGGATCAATTGTAGGCTAAAAAATCCAACTACAACCGAGTGTGTAGGAGGAGAGCGTATGAAATGGCTGCTCACAGGCCAAAAACAATATCTAAAACCAAATGGTGACAGCAGGTCACAAAAAGGTGAGTCTACAACAAAGTGTCCAGAAAGATAACAAGAAGCACTACCTATTAAATAAAAATGACTCACTAACCTATGGGGTATGAGTGCAAGCAAGCTCCTAACTACAAGCTAGAAGCCCCTCACTAATCGTATCCTTAGCAGGGTGATGAAATCCCAATAAAACAATACGAAATGGAAGAACAATATAGGCTAAGAGAATCCCACTACCGAGAAGGACCTCTGGGTAAAAGAGCCCTAAAAGAATGGCCACTAGGATACCTCGTTCATGACATGTTCATTCAGTTTACTGATGCTCAAGCCCTTTAGCCCTCGACCCCTTCTTGGGTGATATGAGGAGGACTGTGAATGTTTATCCTTCAATTCAATATGGAGTGCGGTATTCCACCCTGACTTCCAGAATCCCTTCGTTTGCGGCTTACTCCTGCTGAGTAGGGGGGATCCCGATAAAATGGCTGTGACCATGTCAACCAAGAAAAGAGGATTTTGGTCTCCTATTGAACAACAACTATGTATCAAGATGTGCATGACAGAGGGGTGTTGTTTGGATGCCTATCCCCAAAGTCCTAACTTAGCTACAAGATAGTTTTATCCTCAAGAGAGGTTACAATGTTGGTTGCATTAAGTTAATTTTAAGGATTGATCGGGGTCATGAACCAAGATTTTCACTTAGATGGTGTGAATTGTGTGCAACTGATGTGTATTCTAAACCCAACAATCCACAACGAATATGTTCCAATATCATTGCCCGGATGTAAATATAATGTAGTAAAGAACAATAAATATGCTGCAAAGTTTAAAAAAAAAGTTTCTTCCAGAAGTAAACTATACTTGAATCAAATGAGTAGTAACAAGAACTAATCCACCATGGAAAACATGCATGGGGTATCAACAACAGAGCTCAACTAGAATGACACATAAATCAAGCGGGTGGGATATCAACACATACCAAGGGGCTACAAAAAGATCAGATATGGATAGAAAACAGGTCGAAACAAGGTTTGAGACAAATAGTGGGTTTGAAACAGGAATTGGAAGCACAAAAAACATATTGAGAACTTTCGGTTGCACCTATCGAAGGAATAGGCATGATCTGGGTCACACAGAACAGAGGAAAAAATGTAATCTGAGCAGAAAACAATCAAGTCACGTAAAATAGAGGGTTAAGCGTGATTGGGTCGCTCAAAACCGAGTCACAGTAGCGATTAGGGTCGCTTCGAAAGCCGGGATAGGAGCGATCTAGGTTTTTAGGCCAGGTAGCTCTTATTGGGGCTAAAGGCGTGACCTAGGTCGTGCTTATTAGGCATAAAGGAGTGACTCGGTCTCGACTACCAGCCGGATAAGGGCGACTCTGCCTAAATAAGGAATTAAAAAAAAATAGAGCCAGCAAGGGCTGGGGGGCAAGCACTGACGCAGTAATGGTTCAGATCGACCATGTGGGGGTCCGATCTGTGACAACTGAGGGAAGAAAAGAGGAACAAACCAATGGCAACCTACAAAAACCAAGATCCATATGGATCGACTACTGGAGTCACCAAAACTGTAATAGGGATTTCTCCCCTATTTTGTTCAAAAGCACCAACCTTAGATCGTTGTGATCATAAGGATGAGTTCAATGGAAAAAACAAAAAATTAAACTAAACTAGCAAATGAAAGTAAATATTTTTTTGTTATTTTAACATATATATCGACTAAACTAATGGAATAAACAAAAAAGTAAACACACCTTTCTTCTGCAAGATGGGAGACCGTAGTCATCCTCAGAATTGGTTCCACGGCTCCACGGGTTGGTTCTCTAGTTGTCTCCATGGAAAATTGTCAAACAGGGAATGGATCCAAAGTGGGTACGGAGAATGTCTCAACGTACACAGTGGGAAATGGTATGGCAAGGGGAATGATGTCAGGAAAGTATGTGGTAAGACCAGCATAGATCCAAATCCTAGGCTCTATCAAGCGCCGAGAGGGATCAAATCTATCAAATAATCTGAGTTGAAAACCTCTATCAGCTTTGGTGTGTCCTATATATAGCCATTGATTTGATTCAAACTAAAAGAAACATCTTTTTATTTAAGGTGGACATATAATAATATTATTATTAATATTTAATATTATTTATGGTCAACATAAAATATTTTTTATTTTTTTAGGAACGAACATTACAACACCTCCCCCATACATGGTTTTAAAACCATGTGCAAGGCCCTCCTAAAACCATGGGTTGTTTAGGAGGCCTTGCCCATGGTATTAAAACCATTTGCAAGGCCCTCCTAAATATGTACAATAAAACCATGGGTTGTTTAGGAGGACTTGCACATGGTTTTAAAACCATTTGCAGGGCCCTCCTAAATCGTGTAAAATAAAACCATGGGTTGTTTAGGAGCCCTTGCACATGGTTTTAAAACCATGTACAAGGCCAACATTTTTTTTGCGGATAATTCAATTTTTTATTTGTTATTATTTTGTTTGGTAGGAACATTACAACATCTCCCCCATATTGTGTTGTTTTTCTAACCGACATTTTTTGGCGGATAATTAAATATTTAATTATTTATTGTTTTGTTAGGTATGAACATTACAACATATCCCCCATATTAGGTTTCTTTTGTGGCCGACATATATTTTGGTGGATAATTAAATTTTTTATTTTTTATTATTTTGTTAGTAACAAGCATTACAAGATCGACAAACGTTACAAGATCTCCCTCATGACAAATGTTACAAGATCTCCCTCATACTGGGTTGTAGAGCGCCTCTCAGCGCAATCAAAATGGTGCAGCATAACCACAAGTGAATGAAACGGTATGAGTGTTTCGGGAGAGCCCTTCACAATGTATTTATACGATGGTCTTAGGGTTTTTTAACCCAAGGTGATGACCCATGGCATTTTCTTTCCCATGGTATATATTTGTGGTTTTTTGACCTTTTCTCCTTTTTAGGGTTTTTTAACACTTTTTGGGAGAGAGCGAAGGTAAACCATAATAAATGCTCACTATCCCTTCATTTATGGGAAGGAATAATGGTGTTTTAGACAATTTTTTGTGGAAATACAACTGTGAAGGTCAAAAGTAAGGGAAATATGTTGAAAATATGATGTATGTATATGGTTTAGACCATGTAGAGTTAGGTGAACACTTTTTAGTGTTAACACTCCTCTATGTGTGCTTTTAAAACAATGATTATATTTTCAATCACTTAGCATGTTTCTTATTGATGTATTCTTTTCTTTATACCTCTGCAATTGTTCCATTAACATCTCATTATTCTTCCTTACTTTCCTCAATTCACCTAGAACACTTATCAATTCCCCTTCAAACTCCTTTTCATGTTTTACCTAATCATTCTCTTCTTCTTCTAAGACCTTGATTTTTCTATCAAGGGCTTCATCATATGCTTCATAATGTTCCTCATTTACTATATCTATCCTTTCCTTTTTATTGTCTTCATGTTCCTCATTGTATTCATATTTTGGTTCCATGGGAAGAGTTTCCTTTGTGTAGAGATCTTTTAGCTTATCCCAAGGATCTTTAGTTGATGTGCATTTTCCTATTTTGAATTTCATAGGATCAGATAGTCCATCCAATATGGTATCCATTTCCATTGTATTGTTTTTTCTTAACTCCTTGGGTGCATGTTTTGGTGGTATTTTTGGAATGATGTAACCATTCAAAATAGGTTCCCAAATGCCACAACCTTGTTCCTGTAAATATAGCCTCATCCTTATGCTCCAACACTCATAATATGAAACATCAAACAATGGAGCTCCATTGTGAGAGAAGAGATTTCATATTCATCCATGTATTCTAGAGATATCATCCTTCTAGTTGTTAGACTAGTATGGAGGAAATTGGCTCTAATACCAATTGTTGGAATATTCACCAATACTGAGAGGGGGAGTGAATTAGTATTGAGAAAACTTTACCATTTTTAACCTTAAGCACATCATGTAACATTAACCATTAACAATTCCATTCATCATCACATAAAATCATACACAATGCACAAGATACTTTACATGGAAACTCAAATGGGATAAAACCACATAATGCTTTTTTATATGATAACAAGATTATATTTATAGGAAGCACCAAATTCCTTTTTATGAGCACCAAATTAAAGGAGGATACATTCCCCTAGCTTTACGAGCTTCAACTATAAGGAAGCACCCACTCCCTAGATTCTTTAGCACCCACTGGAAGGGTGCCACAACCCCTTGATCCACAGGCTCCAACCTTGAGAGAGGACTCAAATCCTAAGTGAGATCCAACTCACCTTAACACCACATTTCCACCTTGTTTCTCCAACACCAACTTGACAGAAGCTCCAACTCTCTAATATCACATGCACCAACCTGCCCTAACACTACCCCTCCACCCTAAAATGAATAAAACTATCAACATGTCACTTCCATCGCCAGTGCTACTTTCACTGTCTCTATCACTGTCACTGTCACTATCTCTATCACCATCACTTTCACGGTCATTGTCATTGTCTCTTCCTCTGACACTATCACTATCACTGTATTCACACTAGCACTTTCACTATCACTATCATTGTCACTATCACTGTCACTATCACTTCCACAATCATTTTCACTATCAGTATCATTGTCACTTTTAGTGTCTTCACACTGTCACTACCAATATGTCAACCTGTACATGCCTCAAATATGTCCTCCAAATATGCAAGAAAATTCTTCAAAGATAGTCTTCAAATATTCAATAAAACCATCAAGAATAGGAACAAAAGGTGTATCTCAAGTCTGTAATCAAACACTAGAAACAATCATCCATAGACTTCTTTTGTTTGCTTCTTCAAACCCTTAACATCATTTTCATCTTCAAACCCTAGGTCATTCCAAGAGAGGAACCATAGATCATGAAAATAACATGACCATAATCCATTCCAATAACATCACAATAATCTATGGCAATAACATCATCATAATCTATGCCAATAACATCACAATAATATATGGCAATAACATCACCATAATCTATGTTAATATCACTATAATCTTCCACTTTCAACTATTCAGAAACCCTTTCTTCCAGAGGCCATATATAAAAAGATATAATGAACCAACATATGAAATTTTTGTCATAAGTACTCACACATATAAATCCTTCCCATAAATGTTTTTATGATTTTAAACATGCCAAAACAAAATTTGCAACAAATATAAAAAAAATGACATGTTTGAAGTTGATTTCACGATAATTTCGAAACCCTAACTTACCAAGGTCATATCTCTGAAAATATAGTGAATCAGACTCTAAAATGTTTACCACATGTTCTTTAGGATCTCTAAATAATCTCATCCAAAGGGCACTATTTGAATATTCCTACAACAAAAATTTTAGACAAATTTCCAATTTGACATGTTTAAAGATGATTCATAAATACTAACTTCTCGGGGCCATATATTCTAAAATATAGTGAACCAACATCTAAATTTTTTACCATAGGTATTGACCCATCGTATCTCCATAGAATAAAAAAATCACATTTTAAAATATCCTGGGAAAAAGGATATACTGAAAATATCAAGATGTCCTGAAACATATTTCACATCCCTCTTCACTTCATCTTCCGTTGGAAATTAGCTCCTCTAAGCTGAAATTCGCCCCTCTTCCTTGGATTGGTCGAATTGTTATTGATACTAATTCCAAATGAGGCTCCTCTTATTTATGAATTCCAAGGTTACTTTTTAGTTCACTTTAGGGCCGATCTATAACTTAACATTAATTTTGTCTTTCACATTTTAGGGGCTTCCTCAATGGGTCAATGACCACTTCATGGCTTCATCAAGGGGCTGTGAATAATCTTCTTGACCACTTCATGTGTTCATCAATGGTATTTGGGGCTTCCTTCTTTTTCTAGGAGCCTAAAATATTGCAAATCCACATGGGGTTAGTTGACCCTTCATACCTTTTCCTTTCTTCTCAAGTGGGCACATACCTTGTCATTAATTCCTTCAAGACCAAACATACTTACTCATAGACAAGTGTCATGATATTTTTCTTCCTCACTATATTAAGGGTGTCCTCCTACACCCTCATGGTGGTCGCAGTACTTTTTTTTCCATATTTCTTAGGGTTTTTTGACTCGACAAGTGGGAAAATGGGGTGTACATAAATATATTCACTTGGATTTAAGGGCTTCTTCTCACTTCTCATCATCATGGTCTTGTGGAAACTTCATCGTCACTTTAGGGGATTCTTCACACTTATCACCATCATTGTCTTTAGGGACTTCTTCAATGAATTTAGGAGCTTTCCCCATTTGTGTACAACTCAAAGTGAGCATGTGGAAACAACCACATGTTATATCATCCCATGAGGGCCATGATTAATAGCTATTCCACAAGGGGACCACTTTGGCATTATATACACTTATGTCAAGGCTCCTTTAAATCTATTTAAGGTTTCAAACATATGTTTTTATCACTGCCATAAAATCCACATCATCATTATCATTGCCACACCATCATTATCATTGCCACATCATCATCAATGAAAACATCACTCAACAATATTAGAAGCTCATGACATAGATCTCATGATGTTGTTGACATCAAGCACAACTTTACTCAACATCACAACTCTTGGTTGCAACATTGGGGTTGTGTGGGCTGAAATTAGTTCTTACAAGAAGGAAATTGAGTTTACAATTTTAATGTTAGATTAAATCCCTATGAGAAAATAAAAATAAGTAGTTCATTCAATTCGTTGGTTACTCACTGTGTAACAAACTATTTTTTGATTAGGTTGGAAGGAAATTGATGAGGACCTATGTTGTGAATGGCCTAGATTCATTTCAGATCACCAAAATTCTCAATCATTACTTTTTCCTCTTTGGTCAGAAATGGAGTACTGCTTTTCCATGTGGCCAACCTAGGATCATTTTGGATCCAAGGGGAGGGTTGGTAAAACCACCTTCCCATCAACTTGAAACCACTAAGGTTCAATAAGTGGTATGGGGTGACATGGCAATGGTAGGTTAAATAGGATCATAACCCATATAAATGGATGCATGTTTTTTATTATTAGTGGTCAAGGGTTGACTTGGTAAATCCTACCTCATGCATCGATGGGTAAGTCCTTATTGAGATTTAAACCTAGGTGGAAATAGTGGACATTAACAATATTATTTATTCCTCATGCACGCAAAAGACAACACCTTTTGCATGTGCATGAATGGTTGAGATTAAAAGGTTCCATCATTGAGATTAAATCAAGTCCATTAGCAGGAGAGATAATTTGTGTTAGATATCGATAATTTCTCAAAGCATGAATGACTGAGATTAAAAGATGAACACTGCATGGATTAATCTACACCATTTGCAGGGTACCCTTTCCTATTACTACATGATCAACAAAAAATGTACGAATGACTGCTGTTAAAAGTAGAAAGTTGCATGGTCAATTTACACCATTTGCAAGGGAACCTTTCACATTACCACTTGATCATGTCATAATGCATGAATGGAAAATATTAAAATTTGGGACTTGCATGATTACATCTACACCATTCGTGGAGGGGCCTTACCTATTCCTACTTGGACACACTACTAAATTTCGATCCAAAATCCGATGGTTTTTTCTGACGGCGCGTGGATTTTTTCTTTTAACCGTGCCAAAAATCAGGAAGATAATTTTTTTTTTGAAATGGTGGTGATAAGCGTCGCTTAAGCGACGGCTAGGCTTGATAAGCGTCGCTTAAGCGACGGCTAGGCTTTCAAGCGT
>LPNX011145435.1:0-10670 GCA_001517045.1 Pseudotsuga menziesii | reverse complement strand
TATACAAATTTCGAAAAAAGGCTTCCATTAATTTGTAGTATTACAATGAAGTGTAGGTAATAAACAACAAACTAGAAAGATCCCTTTAGCTAAAAATCCATAAGTGGGAATTTTGTATTTTTCCAACTTTTCATAGACCTTGCACTTGCCCCCCAAACCATATAAAACAACTCATTTATCAAATCCATATACTTGGCTCTTGTTACATGAAATGAATAGCTTGCATGGGTGAGGCAAGCCATGTTTCTCGGGGATTTGAACTATATTGCGAGGAAGATCACAAACCTTGTTGTACCACCAAACAATCAAAATTGAACTTGATCCATCCCTTTGGAAGAGGAATCTACCTCTAGTTGCATGCTAGCTTACTTAAGATGTATCCATAAGCAAAATTTTTAATGGGAGAAATCCCATACTAGATTTAACTAGGCCAATCTCTAATCATCTTATAAATTAATTCGCTATTCCCAATCTTAATTGTTTCCAAGATGTCCCTTTTTATTCTCCCCCATATATTCTCCATGGGAATCCTCTTCCTTTGAAAAGTTTTATTATCTTGTTTTTTGTGAGTTAGTAATCACATTATATCACATAAAAGATACATAGAAGTATAGAGCATATGGGCCTCCCAAAATGAGAAAACAAACCAAAATATCATGCCTCTCCAGTGGAGAAACAACTAATTATCAAAAATATCAGCTTGATGCTTGTAGTAAATCATAGTTTTGTTTATATCTAGATAAATAGCAAGGAGACTAACATTCACTGTTGTATTCATCAAAAGAGCATGCATGTGTCTAGACTCAAGTCTTATAACAAAAAGACTAAGCAGAAAAAAACACTACTTGACAGGTGTCCTAGTGCATGAGCAAGTTGTGGTGACGAGTGGCTTTTCCNATGTGTCTAGACTCAAGTCTTATAACAAAAAGACTAAGCAGAAAAAAACACTACTTGACAGGTGTCCTAGTGCATGAGCAAGTTGTGGTGACGAGTGGCTTGTCCTCTACCTTGACGCTGCCTTGGTACTTTGGTTTTGTTCCACTTGTGCCACTCATTGCATAAGGATCGCCCCACGCTTGATATCATGTGCATCACCATTATGGTTCTCCTTTCTTGACACAATCAATAATCCTTTTAGCTTCACCACAGGTCCTATTTTCCACATTCTCATCCAAATCCCAAGAAATTTGTCCATCAGTGTCGATGATAGCAAGTAAGGGCGAATGTAAGTGGTGGTGTTCTGCAATGTCTGCGCACTAGTCCAGGAGAACTTGTACTCTTTCATGAAGTTCCAGAATGTGAGCTTGTCAATCCTCCTCAACCTCTTTGATATCATTCAGGATGAGTAGAAGAGTGTTTGTCACCCTCACAAGATATCCAAGAAGGCTTGTACCCCCCTCATGTTGAGCAGGGCATGGTGACCATGGCCTCGCTGACCATGGTTTCCACGATGAGCCATGTCCTCACTGTTATCTCTATGATTCTCACTCTTGGAAATTGCTGCCGAATTAAGGTTTGTCCAAGGAAAATGGATGTTTGAGATCCCTCCAACTCGCGAAGATATGAGCATCATAGATGAAGGAGAAATGAACATGGATATATGAGGAAGAAGCTTAAAACAATGAATTCCAAATTCGAGGTAGGAGTAACATTGCCAGAGATGGAAGTTCATGTCAAAATGTGCTGGAGTTAATTCCATTGAAAGCCGGTGTCCTGGTAGCCATCGTAGGCTCCTCATTAACCCCTGCCATATTGTCATTAATAATACCATCAAGGCCTCTTTACACCCCATTTGGGATTGAAAAGTTCTATAATCACTATCTTTCCATATGAAGGAAACAAATAAAATATGCAGATATAATTTAGAATTGCTTTAAGAGCTCTATCTTNCTTTACACCCCATTTGGGATTGAAAAGTTCTATAATCACTATCTTTCCATATGAAGGAAACAAATAAAATATGCAGATATAATTTAGAATTGCTTTAAGAGCTCTATATTTGGTTTCTTGAAAACCACCTTGACTAATAATGACTATATTATCAACATTCTAAACATGGAAAATAAAGAAATTTGAAGACAAAATTTGGAGACCTTCAATGTGTTATTTTTCTATGGTTTCTCTAATACATTCTTAATACTTTTATCATTATAATAATAATAATAAAAAGATAGATACCTCTAAAGTTTAACCATCATGAAATGAAGACTCAAATAATCAATAAATATTAAAAAAAATAGTAATAAATCACTCATACAACAAATTCATGATTAACTAAACCTACATATTAAATATTTATAAAAAAATCTCAAAAAAAAATCTCATTATACTTTATCATAATTGTAACTAAATTATGCTTAGAGAATATCCATTATAGTCATTTTATTGTATCATTATACATTCCTCTATTAAAGAAACTACACTACAACATCCACTAAGAACCTTAGTCTCTCCCATGCTTAGTCTCTCCACTTTAAATATAGAAGAAGAGATTGTATGAAACAAGATCAATACTAAGAATGTACATTTCCCCTAACAAATAATATAGACCCAATTTGTAGAAGCTAAGAAGGTTCTTAATTTCTTAGTTACGCCTTCTTAGTATGTTGGATCGTGGACACACATCTTGTTGTTCATTAGAGGCACATTGAATAGGGTTGTGATCAACATGTTGATAGGCGTTTTTATTTGAGAATTTGTGGTGGACTATATCATATACTTTTCCAAGATTGCATGAGGATGAGACAAGTCTACTATCAAGATTGATTCTATGGTCATCGTTCAAAATTCGAAATAAACAATTATAAAAAAAAGAATCGTAGTTGATGCATGGATAAAGGCAGCCCGAACAAGTGATTACAATTAAGCATGGAGAACAAGTATCACATAACTTGTTCATGACACTTAACTTGTTACATCGATAGGTGTTTATATCTTAGAATTTGGGGTGGACTACCATCTATGTTTTTCCTAGATTGAAGGAGGATAGGGCAAGTGTATTGTCTAGATTGATTTTATGGGTGTTGTTCAAAATTCAAAATAAACAATTATAAGAAAAGAAATATTAAAAATAATTGGTAGTTGATGCATCGATAACTCGTAACTCATGCATGGATGAGAGATAGTGGTAGACAACCCATTTAACTAAAGAAGGCAATAGGTAGTTGCAACATAGACAAAAGGCGATTACAGCTAAACACAAAGAACAAGTAACATATAAATTGTTCATGGCACTTCATTTGTGACGTATCGGTGTTCACCAACCACAAGTTAAGTGACTGTGCTAGCTAGTGACGCTTAACTTATGGCATATCGGTGTTCACTAGCAAGTTAAGTAGTTGTGCTAGTATATAGAATATTTGGATGGTAATGGATAAGGATATTTGGATAATAATGAGTAAGGTTTTAAAAGAATGGAGGTTTAAGAGTTTTAAAATCCAGAGTTCAAANGTATATAGAATATTTGGATGGTAATGGATAAGGATATTTGGATAATAATGAGTAAGGTTTTAAAAGAATGGAGGTTTAAGAGTTTTAAAATCCAGAGTTTAAAAAATGGAATTGTATTAAATATGATTTCATGTATATGTAAATTGTAATTTGCAAATAACTCTACAACTTCATGTGCAGAGCTATCTGTATTTTTTTAATATGTGTTTCATACTTGTTTTATACTTCATGTATTGATCTATTCACAGTTTTTGTATCTGTTTTATGCTTGTTATAAATATTTTTTAGTTATAATAAATTTTCGTAAAAACCTCCGCTAAAACATCTGGTACCATAGGTGGAGGTTGTAGCAGAGATTTTTTTGTCAATTTTACCCAATCTTGTAACATTAAAACCTTCTTCTACAGGGCCTTTATTTTGTAGTGAAGTGACACCAAGGTTTGCTTTACATTTTATGGCTCTCAATTATCATCTCATTTTCCATTTCATATTTTATTTTTTATTTGTGTGCCTTCTCTTTGTGCCATATAGAACCTCTACTATAGCTTATCATGTAGAATCTTTAGTATAGATAAATCCAAAATTATGGTCGTCTCTAATTTGGTGGTCTAATAATAGAATATAACATGCTCACAAAACTCTAAAAATATCTCTCTTGTTCAAAAATAATGTGTGGGTTGTATGTATTTTGCAACACAAAACTTTTACTATAGATGGCTTGGTAGTAAAAATAGGCTTGTCCCCAATTTGGGAGTATTACAATGGAATGTAATCTAGATTCCTTTGAGTAAAAGTTTGTAGTGGGGTGTATGTATTCTTACATGTAGAACCTTTGGTATACAAATTTCGAAAAAAGGCTTCCATTAATTTGTAGTATTACAATAAAGTGTAGGTAATAAACAACAAACTAGAAAGATCCCTTTAGCTAAAAATCCATAAGTGGGGATTTTGTATTTTTCCAACTTTTCATAGACCTTGCACTTGCCCCCCAAACCATATAAAACAACTCATTTATCAAAGCCATATACTTGGCTCTTGTTGCATGAAATGAATAGCCTGCATGGGTGAGGCAAGCCATGTTTCTCAGGGATTTGAACTATATTGTGAGGAAGATCACAACCCTTGTTTTACCACCAAACAATTAAAATTGAACTTGACCCATCCCTTTGGAAGAGGAATCTACCTCTAGTTGCATGCTAGCTTACTTAAGATGTATCCATTAGCAAAAAATTTAATGGGAGAAAGCCCATACTAGATTTAACTAGGCCCATCTCTAACCGTCTTATAAATTAATTCTATTGGCTATTGCCAATCTTAATTGTTTCCAAGATGTCCCTTTTTATTCTCCCCCATATATTCTCGATGGGAATCCTCTTCCTTTGAAAAGTTTTATAATCTTTTTTTGTGAGTTAGTAATCACATTATATCACATAGAAGTACAGAGCGTATGGGTTTCCCAAAATGAGAAAACAACCCAGAATACCATGCCTCTCCAGTGGAGAAACAACTAATTATCAAAAATATTAGTTTGATGCCTGTAGTAAATCATAGTTTTGTTTATATCTAGATAAATAACAAGGAGACTAACATTTACTGTTGTATTCATCAAAAGAGCATGCATGTGTCTAGACTCAAGTCCTATAACAAAAAGACTAAGCAAAAAAAAACACTACTTAACAGGTGGCCTAGTGCATGAGCAAGTTGTGGTGATGGGTGGCTTGTCCTCTACCTTAACGCTGCCTTGGTACTATGGTTTTGTTCCACTTGTGCCACTCGTTGCATGAGGATCGCCCCATGCTTGATATCATGTGCATCACCATTATGGTTCTCCTTTCTTGACACAATCAATAATCCTTTTAGATTCACCATGGGCCATATTTTCCACATTCTCGTCCAAATACCAATGAATTTGTCCATTAGTGTCGATGATAGCAAGTAAAGGCGAATGTAAGTGGTGGTGTTCTGCAATGTCTGCGCACTAGTCCAAGAGCACTTGAACTCTTTCACGAAGTTCTAGAATGTGAGCTTATCAGTCCTCCTCGGCCTCATTGATATCATTCACGATGAGTAGAAGAGTGTTTGTCACCCTCGCAAGATATCCAAGAAGGCTTGTACACCCGTCATGTTGAGCAGGGCATAGTGACCATGGCCTCGCTGGCCATGGTTTCCACGATGAGCCATGTCCTCACTGTTATCTCTATGATTCTCACTCTTGGAAACTGCTGTTGAATTAGGGTTTGTCCAAGGAAATGGATGTTTGAGATCCGCCCAACTCGCGAAGATATGAGCATCATAGATGAAGGAGAAATGAACATGGATCTATGAGGAAGAAGCTTAAAACAGTGAATTCCAAATTCGAGGTAGGAGTAACATTGCTAGAGATGGAAGTTCATGTCAGAATGTATTGGAGTTAATTCCATTAAAGGCCGGTGTCCTGGTAGCCATCGTAGGCTCCTCATTAACCCCTGCCATATTGTCATTAATAATACCATCAAGGCCTCTTTACACCCCATTTGGGATTGAAAAGTTCTATAATCACTAGCTTTCCATATGAAGGAAAAAAATAAAATATGGAGATATAATTTAGAATTGCTTTAAGATCTCTATCTTTGGTTTCTTGAAAACCACCTTGACTAATAATGAGTATATATTATTAACATTCTAAACATGGAAAATAAAGAAATTTGAAGACGANGCTTTAAGATCTCTATCTTTGGTTTCTTGAAAACCACCTTGACTAATAATGAGTATATATTATTAACATTCTAAACATGGAAAATAAAGAAATTTGAAGACAAAATTTGGAGACCTTCAGTGTGTTATTTTTCTAGGGTTTCTCTAATACATTCTTAATGCTTTTATCATTATAATAATAATAATAAAAAGATAGATACCTCTAAAGTTTAACCATCATGAAAACTCAAATAATCCATAAATATAAAAGAAAAATAGTAATAAATCACTCATACAACAAATTCATGATTAACTAAACTTACATATTAAATATTTATAAAAAAATCTCATTATACTTTATCATAATTGTAACTCAATAAAAAAAATAGTAATATATTACGGAAATTTTGAGGTCTAAAATGGGCCTCAAAACAATAAATGTATTATCAAAATCAACTTTAAAACAACCAATCACATTTTAGAGAATGACATTATCTATTATAGTTGATGTGGCAATGTTTGAGTTAAAGATACTTACTAATAAAATTCTAAATGGTGGATGCAAACCCATAGTTAACCATATTCATAATAACAAAATAGTCATGAAGTACTTTGAATATAATATTAATATTCTTAGTACTTTTCACTACTTATAAATTATAGTACTTTTTATATAATACATATTTTAATATAAAATAAAATATTAAAAAATAAAGTAAAAAACCCAAATTCAAAATTCAAATAAATACGTACTACCATATCGAATTCATAAATTCTCCATAATACATTGAATGTGCGATAAGTGTTAAATTAAAGATATTATTATAATATATAACAAACTTGTTCACAGGTTTTCCGTGAAGTGCCAACGAGTTCTCCCGATCGAAATTTGAGTAAAAACACAGGGAGATATGTCAAAAATACAAACAAAAAGTAGTTTTTTTCTTTTCTTCCTCCAAAATTAATAAATATTATTTTATTATTTTAACTATTATTTTATTAGTTCATTTTAGGAGGCCCATTTTGAGTTGAAATTTCCTCTAATGTATCAGATAACTTGTTCATGGCACTTAACTTGTTACATCGATAGGTGTTTATATCTTAGAATTTGGGGTGGACTACCATTTATGTTTTTCCTAGATTGAAGGAGGATGGGGCAAGTGTATTTTCTAGATTGATCTTATGGGCATTGTTCAAAATTCAAAATAAAATCTTAGAATTTGGGGTGGACTACCATTTATGTTTTTCCTAGATTGAAGGAGGATGGGGCAAGTGTATTTTCTAGATTGATCTTATGGGCATTGTTGAAAATTCAAAATAAACAATTATAAGAAAAGAAATATTAAAAATAATTGGTAGTTGATGCATTGATAACTCGTAACTCATGCATGGATAAGAGATAGTGATAGACAACCCGTTTAACTAAAGAAGGCAATAGGTAGCTGCAACATAGATAAAAGGTGATTACAGCTAAACACAGAGAGCAAGTAACATATAACTTGTTCATGGCACTTCATTTGTGATGTATCGGTGNAGATAGTGATAGACAACCCGTTTAACTAAAGAAGGCAATAGGTAGCTGCAACATAGATAAAAGGTGATTACAGCTAAACACAGAGAGCAAGTAACATATAATATGTTCATGGCACTTCATTTGTGATGTTTCGGTGTTCAACGACCACAAGTTAAGTGACTGTGCTAGTTAGTGACTTGTAACTTATGACATATCGGTGTTCACTAGCAAGTTAAGTAGTTGTGCTAGCATATAGAATATTTGGATGATAATGGATAAGGATATTTGGATAATAATGAGTAAGGATTTAAAAGAATGAAGGTTTAAGAGTTTTAAAATCCAGAGTTTAAAAAATGGAATTGTATTAAATATGATTTCATGTATATGTTTGTATATGTAAATTATAATTTGCAAATAACTCTACAACTTCATGTACAGAGCTATCTGTATTTTTTTAATATGTGTTCCATACTTGTTTTATACTTCATGTACAGATCTATTTACATTTTTTGTATGTGTTTCATGCTTGTTCTAAATTTGTAAGGCACCTCTCTCTCTCTCACACACATATATATTAATGTTATCTAATAGTGTTATCAATGTGAGATNGATCTATTTACATTTTTTGTATGTGTTTCATGCTTGTTCTAAATTTGTAAGGCACCTCTCTCTCTCTCACACACATATATATTAATGTTATCTAATAGTGTTATCAATGTGCGATATACTATGATTTAGTTGCACAATTATGGGTATATTTTTGTCACCTAAAAGATTAAAAAATAAAGTCACCTTTACAACTATAAACTCTAAGAATTAGATGGCCCTAATAAATATACCAATCCCTTACCCTAATATATATACTTGGTTGTAAAATATTCTACAATCTTGAGGCATTCTATGGGTATGTTCTCCATGCAAAATTATATGAATTATATACATGAAATAAATGTTTTAAAACCCTCATTATTGGCATGACTTCCTAACAATGGATTCCACATAGAAAGTGGAATGGTGTTACCTTGGATGAGAAAACAAGAGCAAATAAACCATGAACCATGCATGACTAACACCTAAAATATTTATTTATTAAAAAACTACATTACAAACCATAAATATCATCAACTAAGTATTTAACATAACAATATTGTGTTATATTGAACTGAAAGTAAATTAGATGGTTGAAATTCTCCCTCCATCGTATTAAGGATATTTGCATCAAAGAATAATGTTATCATCACAACCTAAAATCAAAGACATCAAAGACATCACTGAAATTACTTTTCTAGAAATCTTGGGGAGGCTGGAAGCTTGAAAAGGAGGAGGTGAATTTGAAATTTTTACTCAAGTTGAATATGGTTTAGTTTGGCTATCCAACTTGGCCTCATTCAAAGGAGTCAAACCTTCATTTTGTGAAATAATTTAGAAATACTAAGGATGTTAAAAAGAAATTTTCTTCAAATGATATCAACAACAACGTNCCAACTTGGCCTCATTCAAAGGAGTCAAACCTTCATTTTGTGAAATAATTTAGAAATACTAAGGATGTTAAAAAGAAATTTTCTTCAAATGATATCAACAACAACTTGGTGATTTGAATTAAAGTATTTGACACGTAGGACTTCAAATTTAGGGAATGGGTAAGTGGTAGGAGGAATGGCTTTGTTTAAATTACTAGCTTGGAAGATATTTAATCTTTCTTATCTCTATATTTTTTGTGAGCTCTTTATCTAAGCTTGTATGGATTTTCAATGCTAGTGAAGAATCAATTACCTCATCCAAAGTGTCAATTAATTATTCAATTTCCAAAAAAGCAAATGAGGCTTCTCATGAATTGTGAGTTACTTTCTTTGACCCATTTTATCAAGTAAAAAAATATGAAAATTATTTGTAAATTAGCATTTAATTGAAAATGAGACCTTACTAGCTAAAATGAATGCTTATGAGTTAGTAAAAATTTTNCCCATTTTATCAAGTAAAAAAATATGAAAATTATTTGTAAATTAGCATTTAATTGAAAATGAGACCTTACTAGCTAAAATGAATGCTTATGAGTTAGTAAAATTTTTCTATATAACTGCTCTTAAAATGGACTTGACCTTCAATGTTTTCTTCAAACTAATAGCTAGTGTCCTAATGAACAATAACCTTTATTATGGGCGAAAAAAAACTTAGATACATGATCAATGAACATAAAACCTTGCACACCAATGATCATATATTATAATTTAGTGACATTGTACTAATGTAAGGATGCAATGTGTTCACCTTGCACACCAATGATCATATATTATAACTTGTGACATTGTACTAATGTAAAGATGCCATGTGTTCATTTAATTCACCTTGGATAAGTGATGCAAAGAGCCACCATTAATTCTTATGTCATCCTACACTCCTTGGATAAAACCTCTTTGTAAGAAGGGACTAATATTATATGGGAGACTTTTTTTTGTCTTGTTTTAAAAACTAGCTATGGATCTCTGAGACCATTAAATGTGTGATGCATATACTGGGTGGTACTACTTTGGAGCACTTTAGTCATCATAAGTTGTATACATTCAATGGAGACAGACTCATGCTAAAAATATTTCTCAGATAAAACAGACCCTTCGGCTCAAGCAGAATCAACTAGTTTGCAGTGTCATTTTGGCATAGCAACTTTCCTGTAGACGTGATGCTCGAGCTTTAATCACGGATTCTCAATGAAAGCAAGCGTAACCGTTTCTTTCCAACGCAAAATATGATTTTGCTATTAATGAATGTTCTTAAGTATTATGTTGTATCTATCTTGGACATCGACCCACAGTGAGCCATGGTAGAACGTATGGCTGGACAGCTTGCTAGATCCAAACCCCATAAAGCAGGTGTGCATATTTTCAGGTTTTTAAGCGTGGGCAAACAATATTTAGCATGCTGCAAAGCATTTAATGTGGTTGTAGCAGTCTTGTTGGATCTTGAGCTGCTCAAGATGTAACTATCATCAAACCTGCTGCAACCACATTAAATGCTGTGCAACATGCTAAATATTGTT